>VXBT01007969.1:99472-276575 GCA_013400235.1 Oriolus oriolus | reverse complement strand
CGCCGCCGCCCGCGCTCCCGGGAGCTGCCGCCGGCCCCTCGTCGCCTCGCCCGCACGCGTCCCCCTGCCCGGCGGCCGCGATGTCCGACAAGGAGTTCATGTGGGCCCTCAAAAACGGAGACTTGGATGAAGTAAAGGACTACGTGGCCAAGGTAAGAGGAGGCGGCGGCGGCGGCGGCGCGGGGTGGGCGAGGCGGCGCTGCGGGCGGAGGAGGGAGGGATGTGCGAGCAGCCCCCGGGATGGGGCCGGGGCGGCGGAAGCCGCGGCCTGGGCGGGCACGGGCGCTCGCTGAGCTCTTCGCGGAGCTGGGGCCCCCTCCCCCTCCTCGGGGCCTTTCGGCTCCTGGGCTTCCTCGTCCTCTCCTGCCCCCAGCCGCCCCTCGCGCCTGCCGATGGAGTTATTCTGTGTCAGTACGTGAAACTTAATGGATTGACAGCCAAGATCCCCGTCGTGCCTCGCTGATCTTGTGTGGATTTGTGGCCTCGGTTTGGTTATCCTTCCGCTCTGTGCCTCAGGGCTCATCCTTAATAGGGTGATGCTAAGCTACCGGGTGTGCTGAAGCTTGATTCATTAACCTTCTGGGAAGTGTGCTGATACCTAGTTAGGGCGAGTGCTGCAGGAACAGCAGGCACCTGTGTGGTGGCTGAACAGTCCTCAGGTACATGGCAGTGTTTGAAAGCTGCGTTCTGTCCTCATTTGCCTTTTCTTGTCACTGAGGTTTGTGGGAAAAGTACATAAGGGCAACATTCTGCTTCAGTGAATCCTTACTGTTCAGGATTATCGTCTAGGAACTGTTACACCAGAGCAGAGGTGTACGTGTAATTTACTTGTAATTATTTAGATCTTCGAACAAGTTAATGATTGTCTTTGGGAGCTTAACGCATGCTGACACAACTTGCTGTGGTGATTGAAGTTCTTTCTCTACTCCAGTTGTCAACTCGCAAACTTGTAGCACTCCTGGCAAAAAGAAAAGTGTGCAAGTACTTGCAGCTGCTTTAGTACAAAGTCCAACAGCTTAGCCTGAATAGTCTTCTCTGACAGTTCCAGCTAAGCTTCTGGACTTTGCATCAAAGTGGCTGTGCACTCACATGCTCTGTCTATAAAGTTCTAGAGGAAATAACTGGGAGTAATGTAGTTATCCCACTTCAGCTGTTTGCTAAAGGTTGTGTACCTGTGTCTGTGTAATAAAGTTGAGTAATGCATTGATGTGTGTAATATCTTCTCAGACCTGGGGACTTGCAGAGTGTGTCAGCAGCATATTTGGATTCTTCCTACAGCTTTTAAAGGGTTTCTATGTGTATCTAGAAAATTCACTGCACGCTAGTAATTGTTGGATCCTTGTGTATCTTTTGCTGAGGCAAAAGCTTTGGCGGTAACTGTCTTGGTTCATTTTATATCTACAAGTTCACTGCAGTGCTAATTAGCAAGATTTTTTTATATTCCCACTGTTCCTGAGTGGCACTGGAACTCATGTAGCAAATGGATTTAAGTGATCACTCTTCATCTGCTTCAGTGAAGAGTCAAATACTTGGTTCCATCTGCTACTGAAAGAGGCTTGAGCCAGCCTGGATGCTGCTGTTGTAAAGAGGCTGAAGGCTGTCATCTAACTGCACTAATGAGGCAGAAATCTTTAAAAGAGAGATACTTGCTGGGGTTAGATGATTAGAGTAAAAGAAGCCTGCTATCCTTGAGCAATCTTACATTGTAGAACTGCTTGTAATGCAGAAGGTGAATAAACTCTAGGAATTTTCTGTTGGTTTGTGATCTAATCATATTCATACTTTTCTCCCACTTGGAAGTATGTGTTCTGTCTTCAGCTGTTAAACAGCCTACCAGAAGTCAAATGTTTTCAGTCCTTTCTGTTTCCTTGACAGACTGTGGGCTAGTAAACTCTTAGGCTGTTTTCCTGTGGAAACAAAGCTTATATAAGCAAGTTTTGACTGATCTTAATCCTTCCTAGTGGTTTGTTAATTTTTTTTGTCTAATTTTTTGTAAGTTTTACAGAGGTGCAGGTAGGTGAGTTTTGGGAAGGTAAATGAAATAGAGGTGGGTGCCTTCAGGGAAGAAACGAGTACAAGAATGAGTTTATGTTTTACTGTACAACAGGAAATGTACATTGAAGAGGGGCAAGAGAACTCTAAATCATCAGAATGGAGGAGAAGCCTCAGCTGGAACTTCACATTCTCAGTTCTGAGATTAATGAAGTATGTGAAGGCAAATCATGCTTTGGTAGTTAGAGTTCTCAGGAAAGTATCTGTTCTGTGCTGTATGTTCTTTCTGACTTTCTTCCTTATCAGTTATGTGGCTTCTGCTCCCTTCTGCTTTTCTGCTCTTAAGTATGATTTAATGTTCAGGAATTTTACTTATATAAACTTTGCAGTGGCAGAAATTTCCTCTTCCTGCAATGGGGGAGGCAGTCATATATCTTACAGTCTGCATCTTCATGAAATTCTTCCTTGTCTGTCTTTCTGAAACTTTTGTTTCCCAACTTCTCGTTTGTTTGGTTTCTTGTTCTAGTCTTGTTTCCTCATTATTTGTTTGGAAACAATACAGCCTTTAACTATAATCTAGCAGTTTTGCTACCAATTACCACATGAAGGGTTTGACCTCTGATTTTGTTTCATGTCTGAATGGCAGGGCTTGAAATGCTCACTAGATGACCCTGGGTGCTTTAAAAACAATAGTATAGGTGGATGTTATCAGTGGAACTGTAGGAGTTAAACTCTTAATCAGCCATGACTTTTCTTCACCTGTGTGTAATAAGCTGTGGAGGTTCTGTCTTTGGAGTCATAAGTATCTCTTTTTTTCTTTTATCTGAGGTTTGGTTAGTAAGTACCAGGAAGAAAGAATGTTTCTGCCACTTCAACAGTTCCTGGACGAAGAAAGGATATAGAAATAGAAGCAGGAGTCTCCATTTGCATTTTATGTATTTCTACATAGGGATCTTGCGTTCTCCTGAAGACACTTTCTTCAGGGAAAAAACTTTTCACAGAAAGAGTAGTTCTGAGGGGTGGCAGTGAAACAGGCAGTGCCAAAAGATACTTCTTTGTTGCTTAGCAAAAGAGATCTTAGTGCAGCCAGTCTGCATTTGGAAGATATTGTTGGCATCTATTTGATAAAAATATGAAAGATTTTTTTTTTTTTATAGTTTGAATAGTCTTGTAAGACTTCTTTCTGTTTTTGTAAGAGGCATCATATTAGCATCTACATTTCTCAGCTTGCAGCAGTGTCAACTTTTTCTTTATGGTAAATGTAAATTTCTCCTGAAATACTGTATCTCGTGTGTTATGCCAACAGTTAAGTACAGTGTCAGCTCTTTCTATGATGACTAGCTTAAAAAGTAGTTTTTACTGTTTGCTTTCTTTGATGTTTTCCTTTTGAATATAGCCAGCATATGTTGGCTTCAGAGGTGCCTACAGGAATCTAAGGGATTGAAGGAATTCTGCTCTCTTCCCACGTACATCCACTCACATTTTTAAAATTCCTCAAGAAAGCAGAAACTTCCATGGGAACAGATGAATCAAATGTGCAGTTTAATGGGTGAAGAGGACCCACGCAGCTGAGAGAAATTTACCTCCCTCAAGGTAGGGAGTGGGTTAAAAAGTACTACTTAGAAGAAGAGCAAGTTATATTAAAGCCTACAGAATTTCTTGACATGAATGGTGTTTTTCCTCTTTTTCCTCTTCTGTAGCCTTCTTCCCCAGCAGTATTAGATAAACTATGCAGGTGCTTAGAAAGTCAGTGGGTGCACATAGCATTTCCAGTCAGCAGTAGATTTCTGAGGCTAAGTACAATTTAGGCGTAACGTTTGTGGCAAGATAAACTTAGATTTGTAGGAGAGGCTTCAATAAACGTTTGTTCTGAAGTAATTTCATCTCCTCTAGCTTAACTGAGAGTTCCCCACTTCATGAGCTGCTTTAATCTCTTCCATCGTTTCCTAAACCTACCACTGCTTACAGTTAAGTTTGGTAAATCAACTAACCTAATACCATAAGAAGATAGGACAGGCAACCAAACTGGGAGCACCAGATTTTTAACTGCTCAGAGGACTGGGAGGTTGAAGTGATGGTAGGCTGTGAAACGGATGTTTGTAGAAAGAGGTCTGGTAGGCATTTCTGGTGTGGAGTCCTGTTTTTTTAAATAACAAAACAAACAAAACCAAATTCCTGGAGGACCTCGAATAATTCATCTAGACAACAGCAACCACCTATGTGTCAAGCAACCACCTTGACAAAACTGTGATGCTGCAGTCCTGCAGTTGCTTGGGATGTAATGAAGTTTGAATACATGTCTTGAGAAATGCATTAAACTTGGCTACTCTTAAACTAACTAGAGAGGCTAAAATAAAAAAAAAATTGTTTAGAAGTACCTTTTTGAAATAGAAGCAGCAGTCAGGGGTGTAGTTAAGTGTTGTGAAAAAGAGAAGAGACTTCAATATATATCTGCAAGAAGAAAGATTCACATGGAGGAATAAATAGCTTTTAATTCTTGGGGGGTAACCTCTGTTCTCTTCAGTGTCCACTCTTTTTACACTTTTACACCTTCAGTTACAAACTAAATGAAAATGAGTACTTAAATGGTTGCTATATATGGGTGGATGACTTGATTTATAGATAAAGCATACCATGGATACATTGAAATTCACCTATTTCTCATCATGCTGAATGCTGAAGTGCACATTATTATTATGGCTACATTGATACCTGGATTGCCTCTGGTCAGGTAACAGGTTTCCTGCTCTTGAGTGACAGCCTGAAAGCCTGTCTCGATTACAGTGCAGGGTAGCTACACCTCACTAGTTTGTCAGGAGCATATCAGAGCCTAGCCCTGTCCTGGGAGCTGCTGGGCTGAGCTTATTCCCTGTGGGCCCTCTTGGATATCTCTGTATTGCAACTCCTCAGTGTTATGCCAACAATTTTACTATGTGGGTTTGTCTTTATCTGGAGATTCTAGGACTTCTGTTATTTTCCACTTGATTACTGTTGAGTCTGCTGAAGTGTGATTGCTGAAGATAATTTTGTTTTACTGCTTAGTTCTAATTAAACTTGGTGTTCAATTTACATTTCACAAATTTGAACATGATGACCTAAATCTTTCCTTTATGGAACAAGAGAGTTGTTTGCTACTGTAAGCTGCTGTTAGCAGGTTTGATATTCATGGTGGAGTTACTCTTAACTAAAAATCCCAGGAATGTACTAGAAAAAACTTCCAGAAAAACACAGCATGGCTGCCACTTCTTAGTAGTGTGTACAATAAAATGAGTGAGGCTGTTGAAAACCACCTCTTTAGGATGGCTAATTAATTTCCCCAGTCTGATCCAAGAGAGTCTGAGGACATGTGGCAAAGAATTATTCACAGATATTAATAGTTTGTGCATCAGTTCTGAAGTAGTTTGTAGGAACAGCATGGAGTAACAAACTTGCCTGCAAACCTGGCATTGCAGTGGAATGTGTGACTCAGTGACTGAATGAACATCCCAGGATTCTCAAATCTGTCCTTTTTGTGAAGATACAGATGGAACTGATTCTTCAGCCATTTCAATTTGAGATGTAAATGGAGCTCATTCCAGCTGTGATCATTTGAATGATCATGAATCTGGAACTGCTAAATGCAATATTTTCTTTGAGATGCTGATATCAGGCTATGGTGATTTTGTTCATTAGGTTCGCTTCTGTGCTCTGAAAATCTTGGTGGCTTTAACATATTGCCTAAGTGATTAATAATTGACCTTTCTACGCTTACAAACCCCAAGTACTTCCTTACTTGATTCTGTCTGGGCTGTTCTTACCGTGCTGACATGTCCTGTGCCTAATTGGTGTTTGCTGCAAGAAGTAGAGAGAGTTATTAAGTCCAGATTGTAATAAAACATTGAATTTAATTTTTTTTTTTGCTTATGTGCTAATGTATTCCATTCCCTAAATTGAAAGCAAATTTTATCTCTGAAATATATACTTTGTCCAAGTTTGTGGTATACAGCATATGCATTCCTAAGTATGAGAGTCAAAGTTGGGAATAGGTTATGAATAACAAGCAGAGAATTCAGTGGTGTGAGGAAAATATTTACTGCTACTACTGCTTTTCTTCTTTCTGCCCTCCCTTATTCTAACCACAGTTTTCCCTCTTTTATCAGTTTTATCTTTAATAAATCCTTGTTTTTCAAGCCTAGCTCAGTTAGTTAATTTTGACTTCAACAAGAAGGCATACAGGAGATGAGATAAGCCTTCTAGAAGTCTAAGAGAACAGTTGTGCAGTGGTGTGTGTCTGTGTCCATTTGGAATAACATATGGAAAGTTGTGTTAGGAAGATCATGCATTGAATGTTGACTTGGGTATCGTGGCATTGGTGACTCACACAGGCCACATAAGTAAAAAATACTGAGTGAGTGGATCTTGCAGCAGTGTCACAATGCTTGAACAAGGATTCCTTTGGATAGTTCTCAATGGACCAAACAACTTCTGTGTGCTTATTCTGAAGGACTGTAGGCTTTAGCTGGTAAGATACCAAGACTTGAAGGTCAAATATTCTACTTAAGTTCAAGGAGAACATTGTGGACTCAGAGTTCTCATGTCCAAAAATATTTACGTGTGGTCAAAGGTCAGAAGAGAAAATTTAGGAAAGATACAGAAAATCAGGGGATGTATACAGCTGTATTGCTAAAGTCGTGGGTACAGTTTTATGTGCAGCATCAGTTGAGTTTGGCAGCGTTTTTTAATGGCTTTATGTTTATGCTTGTTTGAACTGCTGAATGTGTCCACACAAAAGTGTGAGCAAAGTTACTTCTTTCTACCTAATTTGCTCACTTCTTAAGTTGAAGGTTTGTGTTGTTATTCCTAATTTTTCATTCCCTCCATATCAAAATGAATGTTGAATTTCCCGATACAATTCTATGGAAAGAAGCAGTTGTCATTTCCATAGACAGATCTATTGCTAGGACAAAAGCATGAGCTGGAATTAATAAGTGCCAATAACTGACCAGTGGTTATACAACAGTTGTTTTTCTTACAAGCTGCAGTTTCAGCAGTTTTGAACAATTAGATGTTTTTCTGCTTTAGCCCGTTATGAGGAGTGGCAGGTACAAATCAGCACAGTTCGTATTAAAGTGAGTTTAAAACCTTTATTAGATGCTAGGTATGATATTGACTTCTTTTTACAGCATACTGGTGTTAAAGCCTATGTTGGTGACCAGTCATGGCAAATTCTACAATCACATGCCAGAGATGGGGAGGAAAACAATACTTTCATTTAAATGGTTAAAGGAACTGGTATCTGTAGTGTTGCTATCTTGACTTGGAATGCAGTCAGTACTAATAAGTCCTATTGAACAAGCTACAGTTCTTGTCTTAATTCTCTGTTTGATTGGAATGTACTTGTGTGTGTTTTGTGGGGGGAGTTTTATTGTGGATTTTTTTGTTTGGACTTTTCCCCCCCTCTGTTTAAGAAAGACAAGGATAGCAAATAATTTGTTTCCCCAAAAGCAACTGAAATCCTGATGAGGGAGACTAGGAAGGGAAAGAAAAATACGGTCTTGAAAACTCATAATGCACATGAATACGGCTTTGAAGTAGCTTGGGGGACTTGGGGTTTTGTGCTTTTAATGCTTTGCCCATTTTTACAGCCTTTATTAGCATTTCCTATGCGGTGCAATTCTGTAGCTCAGCTCAGATACATTGTCTGCCAAGGGCATTGCGTTTCTCCAAAGAAAGACTTTGTGTCTTTCTTGCTGCACCAAGAATTAGAATATGGTCTGAGTTTTGTCTTTGCTTATATACATTGCTGCCTTCCTCACTGGTTACAAGCCAGAAGGGAAATTATAAAATCATTTTACTTAACCTTCAGCCACGCTTTGGAAATCAAAGAGGGTAATTGTACTCAGTGGCTAATAAACTGAGCAGACCAAAACATCAGTAGATAGGTGTTCTGGAGACTGCCCTGTCACACTTTCAGCCAAAGTTCATAGAATGTACTGAGTCAGTTTATATAACAAAATTGTGTGCTCAAAGTTTCTGATGAGCTAAGATCAAGTCTTGATGATTATTGTTGAATGACTGATACTGTTGTTTCCCAAACTCCGGTCATTTATGAACTTGCTTTTTAACACACTTGTGACCTATAAATTAGTGATTAGCTTCAAGGAGGAAAGATGAGCTGTTAGGCCATTTGAGACAATAGATAGAGAGCTGTCCATAGAACAGTTACCATCAGCATCTCTCATTTAAACTGATTTGTTAATGACACTATGAAAGCAAATACCATAGGCAATAAATGTTTAAAAAGTATTTTTCTGTTTGTTCAAAAATACTTCCAGTGCTCAATTCAGGTAATGCAATTGAAAGTAGAAGATTTCAAGTCCTTAAATAAAAAAGAGGTTAGGAGAGTTCCTGTGAGGTGAGGTCTGCATTTCTGTGTGTGCCATGTATTAAAAAAAACCCAAACAAACCCATAGAATCCTTCGTATTCAAGTGAGGCATTTGTGAGAATCTTCATTTCTTGAATTGCTGACTTCTCAATAACTTCAAGAATACTGTTAACTGTTTCTTGGCTAAAGTCGTGGATATTTAACATGGTTTAAAAAACTTGAATTTGGCTTTAAATTTATCTTGGGTGTAATGACAGTAAATATAATTACTTTCAAAATAGGTTTCTCTAGTTAGAGTATAACATGAAATACGGTCTTTAGTTCCAGTCCTGTGACAAGTTAGTAGACTGTATTTACTAAAGCATTTTCAACAGTAATTCTTGGAAATCTGGAGAAAATAGCTTAACTTTTGTAGGTGGATTGTTTCAAACTTAAAAGTGCAATACCAATATTTGTAAGTTTTAATTGGTTTAGGGAGCCATTCTGTAGTTAATGCATATGTTTTTAAGTATATACTGCTTAGAAAGCAGCATTTTTTTTTATGGATGTAAAAATAGCTTTTCTGATCAAGTTTTTTTGCTTCTGTGTGTTGTTTTTGCATGATTCCAATCACCAACTTCTTCATCATGTCAAGAAAACTCTGCATTAAGGCACAAAACTTCTCATTAATGCTGCTTTTGACATTTCATATTTTTTTATGCATTGCTGAATGAAAAAAATGTAAATTCAATGTGCACAGGAAAATAATGCCTGCTAATCTTAAAAGAAAACCTATTTAGAAGCTAAGCTTCATCGCTTTGGATTTGATAGAACACTTGATTTTGTCTTGGACATATCTTTTGTTCATTTTCTGGAGAAGTAATTCCTGCTTCTCATGCTAAGCCCCAATTAAAGCACTTAAATTCAGGGGGTTTTTTAACCACAGCAATAATCTTTGGGAGATACACTCATCTTCCTGTTTATTCTGTCATATCTTCCTGATACAGTACAACCTGAGCTTTGAGAATTCACATTTATTGTTGTTGTGGGGTTTTTTAATTATTGTGTCTTTAGATCATGCAGAGAATTCAAAATATCAAGCTGGCATCTATTGAAACTGAAACTCAGTAGCTGGCGCCGAGTGTTTGCCTCAAAGGAAAACATCCACTTCCTGTTCATTCCTTGGACAAACACGTCCTGAGCAGTTTAGTACAGAACTGGCTGTGCAGTTCTTCCAGAAACTGAAAGTGTTTTAATTGGGAGTTAACAGCTCAGTGCAGGCTGTGTGGTAATGGCTGGCATTCTTTGCTCAGCTGCTTAAGTTTTGGAGCAATTTCTGACACGTTAAGCTCGAGTTTGTGTGAAACTGTAGGAACAGGTGTTTTGTAGATTTTTCTGTTTTCATAATGTCGTCTGTTGTCAGTTTGCTGATGGTATAGTACTGAGTTACTGAGACACAGTGACTGCTCTGGTTCCTGATTTAAGTATGGTTCATGGCTCCTGCTTAGCAATCGTCTTGCACCCCCATGAGCTGGAATATCTTCTGCTTAGTATACCCTTAGAGTAGGTATCATCCAAATCACATCATCCAAAATGCAGTGGTAAAATGCGGAGTCTGGCCAGTCACTTCTGGAATAAAAAATCCAACCTTTTTAGGCCAGCTCAGTGTTGCCTATGAAAATGGACGTTGCACTGTGTTCAGTAGATGCAGTACTTAACACATCTCTTAAGAGTGAACATTAGTTTTATGTTAACTTAAGGTATAAAGTCGTTGGATTGATCTGCAGCTCTTTCAGAATTAATGGTTAAAAGCTTTTATTGATGTTTGTGTCCCCTATATCATGTCTGATAGGTGAGTCCTGATGCTATAATTAAAGCATTTTAACTTTAATTCCAAATTCTAACAATCTTTCTAAGCAGAGACAGTTTGGAAAGTGTCTGATCATTGGCTGTTTCAGTTTGTGATCCAGAATATTTCGTGCACTAACATTCATCAATTAAAGAGATAATCTGAACAGAGGATAATAATACCTTTATCTGCTACAGCTTATTCTGTCAGAACTAGTTGATGCCATTACTCTTGAGATGTTGCCTAACTAAGAAACAAGTGCTTTTGGACCAAACTTTAAAATGGAAATTCATAGGAGATGAGAGAAGCTGCACAGCTGGGCCCTTCATTCCTGTTTCATCCTGTGCTGGTGCAAGTACTGAGTGGGTGACATTATTTCTCACTCAAGTCTTGCACAGATTAAGGATTTTGGGGAGGGGAGAACAACTGTTTTCAATAACATGTGTGTTTGGCAGATCTTTGAAGCCGGGATTGTAGCACAAGCTTCTAGAAGCTGTAGCTAGGAAACAGTTGGTTCATTGCTGTTCTACAGAACAACTCATGTATCAGGTTTGTTTGTTTCCCAAAATGCTGATACAACTGGAGCACAGATGGCTCGGTAGTTCAGTTTATTTAGCAGTTGTTTCTGGAATTGTATTCATTAGACTGAGACAAAGGACTTCAGATTGCATTTGATTATGGTGGATAAGCTAGATACTTGTTTACCACCAACAAAACCTGAAAAGTAAGGCTTGTTAAGCACCCCTTTGTTGGCTTAAGCCACAATAAGTGTAGCAGTGCTTTAGAAGCTTTTCAGAGTACTTTAGATACCATATCAAGACAGACAAAATCCATCATCAGGTTCATAATTCATTTTCCTAATTTTCATAGACCAAGTACTGGTATTATTATTAGCAATTAAGGCTTCTCCTAGAGTAGAGAATTGCAAAGTAGATATCCATTTTTTACATGGACATCTACATCTGTCTGCTCTAGTTCTAAAACTTGCTGCAGAATTCCAACTGGAGAGAGACACCCTATCCTCAGAACAGAAACCCCTTTTTGATAAACTGATGAGGGTCTTTTAGGGGGAATGTTGTGCTGAAATTCTTTGAGTAGCCTTTTTTTCATATTTTTAAAAACGGAAGCTCAGTTGGATATTGCAGGCAAAACTAATAGCAAATACTAGAAGTGAATCCAGAAAAATAATGAATATTTGATACTTGTGTCTGCAGCCTCTTCTGTAGGAATTTAACTTCCTGTATTAAAGTTCCCTTCTCAACATCTGTTAACTTGGATTTGGTTTTTGATCACTATCTACAGGATTTCTTGTGGATGTTTTTGCAATTTCTGTTTGTTTCAGTAAGATGTGATAAGGGGGAGGTGTAAAGACAGCTTGTCCCATATATTCCCCAAAGCATACAGGGTAGAAAGAAGACATCTGGGAGAAAATTCCTTTTTGCTTCAAGTTATAAAATTTAGAGGACGGGGAATAAAATACCCAGAAGTGTTGAAAAGATGTTATTTAATAACTCTGAGGGTAAACACAAAAATAATCAGTAGGACAGCTTAGGTAATGCAGTCACTCTCAGCCGTTAAACAAAAACCAAAGAACTTCCAGGTTTTCTGAAATTCTCCAAGTGGAAAGTAGTTACCCCATACAATGAATCTGGGTCATTTGCTTCAGTTCAGTAATCCACTCAGGCTGCCGTTGGAAAACTACTGGAATGGTTGGAATATGCTGAACCACTGAGCAACAACAGCAGTTGTCTCTGTGCAGGCTGAATGAGGCCGGGTTACATTTACTTTTTTAGGTGGACTAAAAGAAAGTAATTTTTTACAATATAGGGGGCTCACATGAAATTTGGATCCAGCACAGAATTTTGCGGTTGCCCTTGGAAACTGCCTACTTACAGTTACAGTGAGTTGATTTCCTTGGCTCTGGCAGGATCCTACGGCAAGGTTTTAACTGAAGAAATCGGCTTCAAAATCATAAACAATTCCCAGCTTACAACATTAATCTTTGTACTTCCCTTTCTGCTCTTTGGACTTAACCCAGACTTTGAGTTATTAGTTATTTCACCAGGTTCCACTCTTGCTCTTGGTTTGAATATTAGTGACTATTAGTGAAACAGGGTCATTTTTCTTGTGAATGAGAAGATAGAGACAAGAAGACTTGAGACTCAACAAACTTGCTGAGCAGAAACGATAACATACTGTTGCTTCTTCTTAAGCCTCCTGCATTGTTCCAGTAGTTTTTTCAATACAACAGGTTGAGTGGAAATGTGAAATTTATCTTTTCCATCTGCTCTGCCCGGTTCTTAGGTCTGCAGTACCTGAGGCATCATATGCCAAGAGATTTCCCTCTTACAGGAAAGAAAATGTACAGAAGTTTAAAGGTTATGCTCACTGACTTGTTTTGAGCTGGTCATTTGAATTGTTCTTGCTCTTAGTTAATAAAACAGACAGGAATGTGAAAACAGCACATTCGACTAGTGTTATGATGAAATACTCAAAAGCTTACAAAAATGGTTTCCTTGTCTAAAGTATTGAACTGGTGGTTCAGTTACCTTCAGATTTGTATTAAGGCAGATGATGTGAGGGTCTGTCTGCTGTATCAACGTAAAGCTGTGTCAGTTCCTGTCACAGGTGCAAGTATTTAACCTCTCTACCCAATAAAAAATGCTTCAGGCTCGTGCTTGTTTCAGTTAGCATAAGAAAAATATTTAAAGGAAATTGTATAACCAGCTTGGAAGAAGAAATTAATGTATCTTCTCTTCTACTCAAAGGTGTTTAGAGTAGTGTTAATTTTGCACTTGAAACCAATAAATAATTTTTTTAGAAACACCCTTGAAATGGTTTCAGTAATTCAGACCTAATGTCTTTTCCTATTGGTAATCTCCAGAGACCTGGGGAAATGTGTGGACTTTGGTTGGCTAAATCAGTTTGTCTTGGCAAGAATGAAAACTACTTCATCAAAGTCAGTGCTGATTTTTAGCCTTGGAGACTGTTCTGTCAGGTGGGGGCAAAAGTTGAACTACAACATGACTCAAAAGACTGGATGGCATGTTGTGGGATCACTGAAGTGAAGGCCTAAGGGGCAGACTGGGTGACTTTTTTTGCGCAGCAAGCTGTGTTAAGACCTGGTGTTCTGCAATGCTGTTAGATTTCTTCAACATATTTTGTAAAAACACATCTCTTGGGTTTGCAGGTGCTTTTTGTTCCAGTTTGCAGTTAAGGTTGGCAGTGCGTGAATCAGTGCTTTAGGAGAGAGCAAGGTTTACGGAATGGAATCCGTACAGAACCACTCCAGAGGCACACTGTAAGCAGTAGGAAAGCACTCTCCTTCAGGTCATATAGGAAATCTAGTCCTCCTGCATATAAACCCCAGGATTGTTTCAGTGGTGGTAGAATTCCAATAGTAAGAAAACTGAGGTAGTAGCAGTTGAGTTTTCATTGGTAAAACTCAGCTTACTGTGTTGGCTTTTTGGGTTTGAACTCATAATATTCAATGTTAGTTCTTCTCAAGTCTTCAAAGTTAATTGAAAAACAGAGTATTTGTGGTTCCAGTTCTGTGCTTGAACAAGTGACTTGTGGAAGAAGAATTCAGGGGAGGAATGCTATAAAATTCGTTGCTATGATGGAAGATCAGATTGACTTTTTGTGTTATTTCATGGAATCAGAATGGTTTGGTTTGGAAAGGACATACCTAAACATCATCTAGCTCCAACCTCCCTGCCATGGACACAGACACCTTCCACTAGACCAGGTTGCTCAGAGCTCCATCCAACCTGGGATGGACCATCCCACAGAGGCTGCCCAGAGGTTCCCTGTCCTCTGGGCAACCTGTTTTGCTGCATCACCACCTTCACAGGAAAGAATTTCTTCCTAATATCTAATTTAAATCTTTCCCAGAGCTGAATGCAGCTTTCCAGGTGGGTGAAGAGAGGGAGAATTGACCTGCTGGCCCCATGGCTTTGGGTCCAATCCATGATACATTTGGCTCTCAGGGCTGCAAGCAGCCTGTGCCAAGACATCTCAAGCTTCTCATCCACCAACACCCCCAAGTCCTTCTCCTCAGGGCAGCTCTTGATCCATTCTCTGCCCAGACTGTACATGTGCTATTTGAATACAGATGAGATGTACTGCAGCCTTTCTAAAGTAAAGAAGCTCAAGATCCTTCAGGGGCCTTTCTTTAGAACCTGGAAGTCTTACGTGAGAGCGTGAGAATTGCTGAGTTTTTCAATGCTGCAGCTTGCGTCCTGGGTCACATATTCTGAGGAATCTGTAACCAATACACAGAGCTACTGAGAAGGGGAAAGCAAAATGGTCCACTGTACAAGTATGCAGAGATGGAAGAGGCATGACAGCTGAAGTTCAGTTGAAGTTAGTAAGGAATCTGGAAGGCACAGGAAGATCTGTACCTACTGCTTTATGAAGCAGAGGACCTATCGATAAAATTATAAAAGCTTTTTTACCTCCATTTTTATTGGTAGGTGAAGGATGTACAAGCCGCTGCTGTTAGAATTGTGGTACTTTGTTTTCTAGGCTTTTGTTGTTACGTTTGGGTTTTTTGTTTTATTTTTTTTCCCTGAAGAAGATAAAGGGAAGTTTTTATAGTTATCTCTCTGTACAAAGGGTAAGATATAGAAAAGTTTGCTTAGTTGTGCACAATGAAAGTGTAAGAGACAACAGTTCCGTTTGAAATGTGAGAAATTCCAATTAGGTGTAAGAGAAAAAATACTTCCCTGTGAGGATGACCAAACCCTGGGAAGGGCTTATGCCTTTTACAGCTGGTGTAATCTTCAGTCATCGGAGGTCTGTGGAACTCAGCTGAGCAGCCTGATCTGATTGGACCTACTTTGAGCAAATGCTGGGCTATATAACCTCCAGTGTTCCCTTTCAGCCTTAAATAGTCTGTAATGGCATGAGTCACTAGACTGACAAGCTTGTAGAATTAAACTGTCCTTATATTTTTAGATTATTAGTCAGATTTCAGGAAGCGTGGTATTTGAGTTTTCCCTCATTACCACCAGTGTTTATGACCCATGGATTAGCTATATAAAAACACCATCTTGTTTTTACTGTTTGAGTAAGAACTGAAGTTTTTGCTTGGTTTACAATATTTTTAAGCTCACAGTTATTTTAGAAATTGCAGAATGATTGACTTTGTGCGTAGAAAATGGGTTTTTCAGTTGTTTCTGCTGAATTGCTTTTAAGGATTCTCAAGGTATTTACATTTTCAGTCCTAGAGAGGTAACTTTTGGTTAGATGAGCCCCAGAGCTGACATGGCAGCAGTAAACACTTGAAGACTCTATGAACATACAACTAAAACACAGGTTAAGCAGTAAAGTACTTTGGCTTAAGTACTTAAAATACAACCATTTTGGGCATTTAAGTAGAATGGCAAAAATAACAGTGTATTTTCATCTTCAGAGTACTTACCTCGTGTTTGTGTTTGTGGATTTTTGGGGAGTGGGGTTGTGGGTTTTTTTAAAGTCCTTCCAGTGATGAATGAATCTGGAGAAAGTTACACTGGAGAATGATTGAAGGGGTGTGAGTGGACCCAAACTCCAAGAAAATGAAATAGTGTTTAGGGAAGATGAAGACATAATCAGTTCCACTGTGGAAGTGCAAGATTGTTTTCTAAACTGTTTGAGTATATGGCTAATAACTTTTTCTAAGGTGTGATTTATCCAAGCTTCCTCTCCCTTCAGAATACTAAGGAGTACATTGTTCTTAAGTGATTTCAAACCTCAGTTTGTATATTTTCCGCTTCAAAACATAGAACTTAACGTTTCAGCCACTTAGTTTGATTTAAAAAATAAAAATTAGTTACATTGGAGGAAAATATTTCATTTACTGGATACCAGTATAATTTCTGTTACAGCAAAACAGGTCTTGATATTTGATCCAACACCATAAATTACAGTTTACATCTGCCATCTCACTTAATCTCTTTGAATTTTTTTAAAAAAATAATACAACCAGCATGAACAAAGGCCTGTGGGGAAGATAGTAAATATGAAGTTTTTGGAAGTATTTTCAATATGCAGCAAGATAGTCAAAATATCTCATCCATAGAGCTTAAACTTTTCTTTATAGAAAGATTTTTTTTCCTTTTCCTTTTTCCCACTGAGACAGCAATGATAAAGTTGTTGCTATATTTAAAATGTCAGAGTTACCTAATACACTGTAAGGATGGCCATCCCTTGTATGTAAAGAGGTGGAAGTAATGCAACAGACTGTACAGTGAGTTATTTTCTTTCCTGGAATAATGAAGATGGGAATTACACGGTAGGTCCTACAAGACACTTCCCTGCTCTCTAAGGACATCTGACTGCATGGAATCTGATTTCCTTCATTAAAACTGAAATGAAAGGAATGCATGAAATGGGGAAATGCAGTTATTTTTGCATGACAGGATAAGTACAGATGGGGATATGGAGTTGTTTCTAAATCTGAAAGAGCATTTTAATGCCACCAGTATTACAGGCACTGCTCTACTAATACAGTTAACCTATGCAATAGGATTTAATGAGGCCACAATTTTCAGTTTCTATTCCTGTGGTAGAACTGCAGCGTAAATCCCAGCTACTAATTTCTAGTGTGTTCAGGTGCCAAGTCATGGAACGGATGAAGGAACAGATTAAACAGGGAAGAAGAAAATGATCAAATAAATTCTCACACTGGTCAGTTCCCTCGTTGGATTCATCATTCAGCCACTAATTCTAGTGCAGGGGTGGGGAGGGTCAAACTGTGGCTGGAAGTAGTGAAGCTGTTGCTGCCACACGGGAGGAATATTGGTGCTGAAGTGAAGGGTGAGCTATGGCATTCATAGCCTGGCAGTAATGTTCTAGAGCAACACTTCTGACAAACCACAGTGCTGGCGTGAACACATGGCTCAGGTTTGGTTTCAGTTCATGTGCCACTGCAAAATAAGCCTGTGCTTGGAGCACCTGGAGTGTACTGCAGGGGTGCTAGAATGGCACTAGATGAGTTTAGCTCATTTGGCTTTAATGTTGATGCTTCTGTAACTGGCAGGAGCTGGGAAAAGAGGGAGTTAGCAGATAAAGGGAGACCAGGGGAGGCATGGAATACAGCCTTGTGTAATAAAGGCTGCAGAAAGGCAGGTGCTGTTGAAGGATGAGAGTCAGTTTGATGTGCTTAAATGATCTCTCTGGAAAATAATGAGCTTTAGAACCTGCACTTTATGACTAAATTTGTTCATTCAACATTTTCATGGAGCTGATGTCATAACGTGCACTGGGGACAAAGTCAGCAAACTCTGGTTCATTCTTTTAATGAAGGCTGCGAAAGAATAAGGAATTAAATTTGGCACAACTTATTGAGGGCAGCTGTTAAGGTGCAGATCCTTCCAGATTACTCTGGGACATCCATCAGGTGTACAGGAGGCAGCTTGGCTGTCAGGAGCTCCTCTCTAAGCTCAGGTGGGAAGAGGAGAAGCGTAAAAATTGAAATTGAGAGTGGATACTCAAGAAGAACATAGGCACTTTCCCAGGGTGCGCAGGGATGGAACTAAAAAAGCCAAAGCCTTGACTAGAGCTAAACTGGAAAAGAACGTGAGATAGAACGAGGGATTTTGTGTAGGTGTATTGGCAAGAAAAGGTAAAGCAAGGGAAATATGTGAGAGAGAGGGTAATGGAAGAATTAAGTTCAAGAGTAACTAATTTTGACAGTATTCACTTAAGAAATTAGTTAGAACAGATCTTTTTATGGATTAAATTGCTCCATTACAGAAAGTGGGTGATAGCTGCATTCAGCAGATGCTATAATGAATCCTAGTCTTAGTTACTTAAAAAGCAAAGTTCTTAAAAGTATTTGGAAGTGAGCTTCCAGTTTTTATTTTCCTGTCCTTCACTGAAAAGCTGATAGCCATGTTTCAACTGACATTGATACTTAAAGATCTTCTAATTGAATGTTCTTCTGTTATCTGTTTTATGTGACTTTTTGAAATAGGGCATAGGAGTCTTCTTTCATGTCATCTTGTTTAGTAATTGGAGATTCAATACCAGAGGCTTTTCTTGACCCCAATCAGATTTTAATAGGGGAGATTAAAGCAGATACCTGCGAACTGCTGTTTCATGTGTTGAACTGGTTTTTAATGTTGTTGCATAGCTGATGCCCTGGGTCTTTGATCTGAAAAGAAAAATGGTACTGATGTGCTTTATGCCAGACTTAGCCTTAAATGGCTGACTGAGTAAACTCAATGTATTCCGGAAGATCATTGAAGAGGTGATCATGTCTTTCTTTTGCATGGACAAATTACTTTTTGAAGCTGTGCACAAATATTTGCACAATTGTTAGTGAGTTTGTGGGTCTACTCTAGAAAGTGAAAATAAATAATCTTCTTTCAGAAGTGTGACCTTTGACTGAAGCTATGTTTTATTTTGAGGGTGGTACAATTAAGCCAGGATCAAGGAATGGTATCTCCTTCAAAGTACTCTCGTAAGTATTGACCTCGTTGCTGCTCTTCTGCCACCACCACTCTAGAAGGTGGCAGAAGACCCATAAAACTTCCTCAAAGAATCGTTCTGTCACTTCTGGTCTAGTGCACAGAGGATTTTGCACCTGTGGGTGTAAAGGAAAAATTATGCTCCTTTTTGTCAGTTCGTGTGGATTCTGACCATATGCCTTGCAGGATATGGTAATTTTTAATGTAAACATTCAGCAGCTTGGTTTCAGCCCACCAGTAAGTATATTGGCAATACTTTAACGTCTCAGAGTTCAGTATTGAGAATCGTCACCTCATAAGGTTGCTGATGCCCAATTTCATAACATTCAGTATGACATGTTTGGCTAGTATTATTCAAAACCACAGTAATTTTGGAAAACTTTACAAAGAGAGAACTTCTTTCTTTGAATCCTTACCTGTGTGCTGTTTCCTGCACCAGCCTATAACAGGGCTTGAGAGACCACTTTGTCTCATTGTGTTGACATAATTAGTCACAACTTCACCAGAGCTTTACTATTTATAAGGGGGGGCTCAAGTCTTTATCTTATGCTTAAAGATTGAGTTACAACCCCCCTGCCATGGGCAGGGACACCTTCTACTAGACCCCGTTGCTCAAAGCCCCATCCAACTTGGCCCTGAGCAGGGGGATTGGAACTTGGTATTTAAGACAACTTCAGTATGTACTCTTGTACTACGTAATGTGCACATTACAAAACGTATCCCAATGGAAATTATGGAAAAATAGAAATTAAAGATGAGCTAAAGATGAAATAAACACTATTTTTACATTTTATTAATAGTTCAAGATACATTTTCTTTTCACACCCCAGTGGATTGTCTTGCACACCTCTCTGGGTTTTCACAGTTTGGAAACCACTGCTTGTCCTATGGAGAGATCCCCTGGGCAATATAAATATGAGATCTAAAGCCCAGGAAGAAATTATCTGTGAACAGTCCTGCATGTTTTTTGATGTACAGGTGTTAGTGACCGCATTTGAAACAAGTGGTTTTGCCAGAGTTTGATCCCTGTATATTAAATACATGGGTTTATCTTCCCTTCGTACTTCTATATTTCTTGGACTGGCAGTAGGAAAGGTCAAGTAAAGCTTTATAACATTCAGTGGTCTGTTTTACAGTGGCTTTTCACACCTGTGAAACAACTGGATATTTGACTTGGTTTATCATAGAATATAGGAGTACTTGTTTGAGGTTTTTTTTATTTTTGTAACTTACATTATGTCTTTGTTCTGTTAATTCAGACTAAAATGTTCTGAAGTTTAACTTTGAATGTTGATGATAAGTGTTCTCAGTGCCAGTATTCAATACCATGTAATCTGTGTTTGGGACATCTTTATTTGCAGACTTTTTGCTAGGTACTCCCCTATAAATAAGTTTTCATCTTCTTTACGAGGAACTTAAAAAGCTAGGAGTTTGGTTGTTGTTTTTTTCCCTCTGAAAGTTCATTGTCCAGCAGGAATTTATTCCACAGCCAGCTTAGGAGAGAACAGAGGATCTTTGTTTTATTCTTTAAAAACAAAGAAAAATTACTATAGTATAAGCCAGTGAGCCAAATAATATTTATAAGCTTAAGGAAGTGAGAGCTTTGCTGGACTGTCCTCATCTTGAGAAGAGATGACTTCAACTTTCCTGTGGAATGCCAACTTTGTGGCTTTACTGTGCGCTGTCCCATGACTTAGCTTGCCTGCCCTTCTCCCATGCTCCTTTACTTACCATGTCTCGGCATGTGTCAGACTTTACAAGGGTTGTTGGAGACTGGTGTGGGTTAGTTATTATTGTGGCTTTCATGTGGTTGGCTCCTCAAACTTGTGCACCCAATCCTAATGTAACATGATGGGTTATTTAAATGCCAGTTGTTTTAAAATTGATGGGAAGTGTCCATGATCAAATAAAAGTATGAGTAGAGTTTAATGTTCAACATAAGTACATGCTGCTTCCTTCTATGCTTTTTCAGGCTATTTATATTCTGTTAGCGTACTTTGATCTGGATGATTTTTTTTTTTTTACTTGGAACTTAATTGTCAATGAAATTCAGCAAATGAAGCTATATCTCAAAGCTATCTGCTACAAGGGTATATTATGAATAATTGAATATCCTGTTGAGAGGAGAGGAGAATAACGAGGTCATCTTGTTATTTGACTAATAGTGTAAAACTGATTATATAGAACATCAAAAGCAGAATAAGATTTCCTTCTGGCAATCTTCTCTTCCATTCTTGGAAGGGAAGTAATGTCTGGAAGATATATGTCAATCCCTCTATTCTATGCACTTTCTAGAAATTTGGGACAGGAGTGAGGGAACTGCAGGGGCTCTGTAGAGAAGTATGAATTGGTGCTGCAGCTGAAATTCTTCTGATTGTTTTTCTGTGGAGGTGCAGGGCTTTGAGGTGTGATACTAAATTTGGCCACTTCTAAAATACTAAGATTCCTTGCACATAGGAACAAGAAACTACTTACCACACAGCTTGTCTGTAGTTGGTTTCCAGTAACTTCTTGTCACTAATGAAGGACAGTAAATCAGTTTATCCTTAGTTGCACAACCCAAGGTGAGGAAACAAAGCTGATTAGGCACTCAGTAAATTAAATTTTGTTTACGCCTTAAGAGATGTCTCAATCCACTCGTACGAGAGGCATTAGAATACAACTTCCTGTGGCCTGATTTGGTTGACTCTTCAGACTTGTTTATATCATGTACAATTGGCAAGTGCTATTTGTGGTGGACAGTTTCATAATTGGGTTTTAAATTATGGATGGCCCGGACTCACTTGCTGGTAGTTATGATGCTGACTTAGTTCTATGCAGCTGGTTTCTCATTATGCAAAATTTCAGTATTCATAGAAGCAGATAAAGGAACTTACATCAAGTAACTTAGCCACATAACTATGATCCCAGTTGTGGGGCAAGAGAAGCAAAATGAGCCAAGGGGAGCATTTTGTACAAGCTCTAATGATTTTTTTATTGATTTGGTTTGGGTTATTTTAAATCGTGAGTTACCTGTTGAAGTTGGTACTTGTTACACTTGAGATGCACTGTGGAAGAAGGGATCAAGGTTGTCTTGCAGTCATAAATGCAAATGTGAGGGAATAGAAATTGAGCGACTTAATTTTCATTTTTCTTGGGCAGTGACTGAAATATTTGGGTGGAACATTCTTCAGCATGTTTGAAGGTGTTGGATTTCTTTCAAGCTCTTCCTGGTGTGTTAGCTCTAAAATTTTGCTGATTAGATTGTGTTTATATTGAAGGGTGAAGATGTCAACCGGACACTTGAAGGTGGGAGGAAGCCCCTTCACTACGCAGCAGACTGTGGACAGCTTGAGATCTTGGAATTTCTGCTCTTGAAAGGAGCTGACATTAATGTATGTATTAATGGATTTGCAAACAGGTCTTAGGGTCTTCCCCACACACAGAAGGGATTGGTATAAGTGCCTAAATGGTTGCTGAAAGATATAAATCAAACTAAACAATTTGATGCATTTAAAAATATTTGAGAGGTGGGATTCTAGAGATTAGAAGCTTAAAATTATGCTTACTAAATGTTTTATTTCTCTCTGGACACACTGGAAAAAGTTGCTTGTAGCTTAAAAAGGTAAAATTTAAATCGACTGTAATTAGAAAAATTATTCCGGTAATCACATCAGAATAATGTTTGCGATGCATATTTACATTTGCTGGAAGGGATTTCAGAAGACATCCTTGGCCAGGGCAGAATCAGCTGTTTAAATTAGTGTGCTTTTTTTCTTCTTTGGAGACATTCTTTCCTGTATAAGTAATTTTGCTGTAGCTTGACATGCATGGCTTCTTGTTTTGAAAAGACTGGACTAAGCTATAGCAGCTCTCCGGGAGTTAAGTTCCTAAATACTTTAACCATGCACCCCAAATGTTGTGCCTTAGAATGCCTGTCTAAAAGTTAACATGTAAGACATCTTAGCTTTAGTTCATAACAAAAATGTTGAGATTTTTCTCCCGGATGTCTGGAAAGATTATCTCTTCCTTGGGAATTTTCCTAGCTGGGAAAGAGTTAAAAATAGAGTTTCAGTTGCTCCATTTCTTATTCTTTCCAGGACTGTAGTTTAGAGAGAAGACAGCCAAAACAATGTTTCAGCCAAAACTGTTTTCTGAAGTGACGTTGGCTGTGAAATGGGAGAATTAGGAGTAGTGTTTTTAAATTGGACAAAATTTATCAGCTGAAACTCCACAATTTCCATCGTTGGCCTAAAATTATAGAAAAGTTTTGGGATACCTAGAAGTCTTGTGGAAGAAATATCTTGCTATTAATTCTTTTTAAAATAAGTTTTCTTTTTAAAAAAGAGGGGAAGAAAAAGTCCGGTGGAAGGCATTTCTAGCTAGTATTGTTAAATTTTTCTTCCTCTACTGTGGACTAAAGAAAATTTAAAAGTTATGTGAAACCTTATAATGCTGTGTAAAATTGTCCTTCAGGTAACTGTATCTCAATTTACAGGCTCCAGACAAACACAATATCACACCACTCCTATCAGCAGTCTATGAGGGCCACGTTTCCTGCGTGAAATTGCTTCTGTCAAAGGTGAGATACAAATGTTTAGAACATTTATCCATTGGTGTTATCCATTGGTGAAGCATATTACTGTGATTTTTTTTTTTCAATGAGATTATGATGCTCCAGATGATATGTTCAGAACATCAAGTAAATGCCATTTGTGTTGCTAAACCAGAGAGGGTACTCTGATCATGGAGAAAGATAGATAGCTGAAGGACAAATTACAGGACTTCTGTGGTGTAGCAAAAGTGACAGCGGCCATAAGAGTATTGTGGGCTCCAGCTAGAGAGCTGAATTGCGAATCAATTAAGGAAAAAAAATGCATTCCTTCAGTGGATTTGGATTTGGCAGCTGTTTAAGTGTTTCATGTGATGGAATCTCTGCTGTGAAATTGCTGAGAGGTGTGGTTTCCCTTAACTTTTGCCAGATAACTGAGAACCCATCTGGGTTGGCAGAGGGAGGGGAAATAAAAGCAGGAAGCCAAGGCTTTCTCTGTCATACAGCCTGTAAATTTTGTCCTGGGGAGAATAAGCTTAATCTGTCTCTGTTTGCACTTTGATTTATATTACAAAGGTGCTCAATTTTATGAAGCCAGTAGTTAATTCAAGCAATGTTTTGTCTCCATTCATATGCACTCCTTGATTACACTTATGTCATTTGGCCAAAGGATTTCTTGCTGTGTAATACTTTGCTATGCCATTTCCAGGGTAAAGTTTTCCTTGACTGCCTTAATGTTGCATGAATTTCACTTCACTTCTTTGATCTTGTCTGATACTACTTATGCTTTTTTGTAAACATATGCAGTGACTGTTAATTTAGGATTCAAATAGTCCATCCAACTTGTTTAAATTTATTGTGAGGACTGATCCTTCATTTAGGATCATCAAAAAAAAGGTGTTCTTTCTCCCATGTTGATTGGTTTCCATTTCTGTTTTGGAGGGTTTTCCGTTCTAGATAAGTTGCTCAAATAATAACTTACTTTGAGATTTCTTCATGCAGAGTTAAATGTTGATTGCTTCCATTCACATGGGCTAGCTGATGAAATATTTATAAACTGGAAGTTTGCTTATCAGCTCAGTCTGTTTGAGGCAGGGCTTATATGTCGAGGTTGTTCTGTCTCTTAACACAGTTATTTTATGGCCCTTGTTTAAGCATGTCACGCCTTGTTTGTACCCTAATCATATGTTCTTTGGTAGCAGATACCTGGGAATCAGGATTCAACCCTTGCTGAAAGATCTAAAAATGACTGACTGTTTCATGTTCTTCCCAGTTACTAAGCCACCATTCTCCAGTGCTTTCTATGATGTATGGACTGTGGAGATGTTTGTAAACCTTGCACATGAGACTCCTGAGCTATTGAGAGGGAGGAGAAGGAGGGCTGTTTCAGGAAATGTTTCAAGCACTGATCCATGTTTTTCTTTAATAATCTGATACTTGATTTGTAATGTAAAAAGTTGTGGGTTTTTAGTATAGGAGAAACCAATATGTCAAAATAGACAATTAACAGTTTGAAAGCTTCTAATGGAGGATGAGGTTTGTTGCATAAGATGCAACAAACTTCACCCATTTGTTCAGCTTCCAAAATAGCTCTGCTTTTGTAAAATATCTAACGCAATTTGATCTCTGCTTTCTACTAAAAAATGCATTACAAGAAATAGCCTGTTGAGTTGGGCAGTTTAGCACCTTTTTTCTTCTCTGACAGTGGCAAATGGAAGAGTTGTGAGTATGACCACATCTGCTCACTCATTCCCCTCATGCATGGTTGCTGTACTGGGGATTTCGGAGGTGCACACATCCGTCCCCTGTTCAGAAGTGCTGACAGATTTGTTGTCCATGAATTCATCCATGTGCTTTTTGAGCAAGAAGACATCTGCCTCCATTGTGTCATCTGGCAGCTCTTTTCAGCAGTTTGCTGCTTGCTGTGTAACTAGGAGTTCTCCCAGCTTCGTTAAGTGCCCCCAGTGCTGGTTGCACAGTTTGGTGGGAGCTCAGCTCCCATAGTGGGTTCTGTGTTTGTTGCCTTGGGTTTTTCCAGAACTGCAGCTGGAGCCAAGTAGCTCCTGTGAGGCTCTCAGAGCTTGTTTAACATTTGTGCTTTGCCTGGTGGCTTAAGTGGGCAAACATTCTTGTTTGTTATTACCCGGCTAAGGAGAGGGGGTTTATAGTTATTTGTGTATGTGTATTTTCAGAGTAGAACATAACACAAATATTAGTAACTTTTTACTTTGGGGAAGTAGAGAATACTGTGGAATCATTGTGCTTTTATGAGTTTTTTATTAAACTTGCTTCCAGGCAGTGTTGTACTTCTGCAAATTAAAGTCCTCTTGACCTGACCTTTATTGTTTCCTTCTCTTTTTATTGAATGTAGGCAGGAATCTTTCTGTCTAGCTAATGGGCAATTTTCTTAATTTATTAGCACTGAGTTTAATAAATGTGTCCTCCTTAGGCAGTCATGACCCTCTTATCCTACATTCAGCAAAACTGTTTTAGAAACTCAGATCTTGCATGTCAATAACTTTTCTGAAGTATTTTTCTGAGGGGGTAGAGCAGTCCTATGTTAAAATTAAAAGCTCTCTTTATACTTCAAAGTTACCTCAGTTAACTGTTACCTTTTGTACACTAAATGCTGGTACATTGGTAGAGAGTTTTCTGAATTAAAGTTCTTTAAACTCTGTCAGGTCAGTTACTGCGTGGTTCCATTTTTCTTCAAGATTTTCTGAGTTTAATATCAAGGACCAGCTTTGAAGCCTTTTTTATTTCCACATAGATTCTAATCTGAGTGCTATCTAAGCGGTAGAAATAATCAACACCTGCAAAAGAAGCTATTTGTGCTCTTAGTTGCCTTTTTCCCCCCTGGACAACTAAGATTGTAAGTGTAGAATACCTGTTAAATCTCTCGGGGGTTTTTTAGGGAGAAAATAAAATGTTTCACAATCAATGTTCCCGTGGTTTCAGCCCAAGTGTGTGTTTGCAGTGACCACATTGTCACTTGTTGGGAACAGGCTGATTCAGCTCACATCCATATCCCAAAGAACTGCAGCATCCTTGTACTTTTTGAGCCAAGTGATAGGAGAGAGGTAATCCCACAACTGCTCCTGTCACTGGAGTGAACTCAATCCACGTCTTGCATTGAGTGTCTCTAGGGGCCAAAAGGAAGATGAAACAGCTCCAAGAAGATCACTTTGGCCAGTGGACCGCAAGACTGCCAATGCTGCCTTAAAAACCACTGCGAAACCATCTTTTTCAAATGAGAGGTTGAGTGTATGCAAGCAAGAGTGTACAAGTTTCAGAGAGGGAAATATCCTATGTTGTGAAAAGTAGTTTTGGTAGCACATCACAGTGGTATCAGATCCAGTTTTTCAGACTGCTAGGAAAGTTTAGGAAAGTGAGAGTTACCTTGAGAACAGACATGGTATTACATATGGAAGTTCAGTGGGGGTTTGTGTGTATAATCAGTAAAGAAGCTATGGAAATTCCAGGTCCATTATGTTCTTAAACTACTGGGTGTCCTTAATACTAAAAGTCTTCCTTGTAACTGAGAAGGGATTTGTACTTACTCTGTGGGGAGCTTATGCGTAAACTGAAGACAACCCTCTGCTGTACACACTTTTGACAAGGTGTGTTTGTACCCACAGTGTTTTTCCTATCATTTAATAGAGCAAATACACATATTCTTAAGCAAGATTTGCATATTGTCTTGCAGAGTTGTTCTGAAATCAGTCCTGTGATCTCTAATAACTTTTGTCCCCTAATTTAGCTACCCTGTTTACAGTTTAGTCGGTGTTTTCCCTTTTATGAGTATGATTACACAGTGCTCAAAGCAAACATGACTAGTTAATCACCCTGTTTCTCTTCTTTTGTTCTCCTCCCATAATTCTGGCACTGTGCTTGTGCTTACTTGCAGCAGTTTATTCTAATTCTTCAATTTGTCCCCTTGGTGCATTATCCTCCATTCTCCTGTTGCCTCCCTGTTCCGTTTTGTCGCCTTTTATGTGTACACATAACTCTTTCAAAAGAAACCTGAGTAGTTTTGGACTTGGAATGATTTTGTGGTATTGCTTTTCTGATGTATCAATAGGGACGTTTTTTTCAGAATGGAAGAGAAGTACAATCCTTGATGAGCGTGGCCATTTTATGATATAGAATGAATATAGCATGATTTGTTAGTAAATCAGCTCTTCCAGATGTTACCTGTCTCATTCAGCACATGAGAGCTTCTTGCACCGTAGATATTGTAGAAGTATGTAACACTGAATTTTTGCTTTTGTAAGAGTAGTTGCTGGAAACAAAAAATCCATCCGTTTTTGAGATAAACAGATAATTTGTTGGACTTGCAACTTGCTCTGTAACAAAAGTTCTGTGGTTTTTTTCCTTACTCTAAATGACAAAGTTGGAAGCTCAGATTAACTGCATGCTGAAAAGTTCTGTACATAAATCTTGCCTGGTTGGTTTCTGAGTGAAAACAATGCACTGCAGTAAAAAGCTGTTTGTGATCAATATAATTATACGAGGTATTTAACTTTTGACACACTTTGTACGGATGCAGCCTGGCTTTATGAATTGACAGTCCTTCTCATTGTCTTTGCAGGGTGCTGATAAGACTGTGAAAGGCCCAGATGGACTAACTGCCTTTGAAGCCACTGACAACCAGGCAATCAAGACTCTTCTTCAGTGACGGATGGACTGATATCCTAAATGTCTCTCCTGTGGCCTCACACTGCTGCCTGTCTGTCACTCTTTGCATCTTCCAGCTTCTTCAGCTAAATACTTTGGGGGGAGGGAAATTCTTTATGAATCAGACTAGTTAGGGGCTTGTATCAAAGATAATCTGGTTGGAGAGGGTTGAAAACTATTATGAACAGTGTCCCTCTAGGACTTCTTTCCAGTGCACAATCTCTTCCCGTTTCTAATGAAAATGGAAGAAGGAAGACAGACCTTGCTCCTGAATTTTTGGCTTGTAAGCCTCCTAGATTAGTACTAAGATTTTTTAGATGGATGGAGGTACTTCCTTTAGATGGAAGTACTGTGCTATGTACCTGAAACTAATTGTGAAGGAGACAATAGTCCCATGCTCTTAGTGTCTGCCATAACCTGAAGTGTAGTAATGTAGGTGGCTGGGTTGCTCTTCTCTCTTCTCTCTCAGTGGGTAGCTTTGTTCTTCTGCCTAAAGCTTCTGTTGCAGTTTTGAGGACTTTTGATACTAGTTATTGGAGCTGTTCTTTATATCGACTAATTGGATGTCACACTAATGTTTTCTGACTCTTGAGCAAACCAAGAAAGACCAGTTGAGGCATGGTGGTGTTACACTCCATAATATCTGCCAAGGTACTTTTGGATGCTTGAATTTGAAGTCTTTCTATCCCATATTTGTTCTAGTCAAGGGCAGACATTTTAAGTAACTGCTTTTGAGAGAGAGGTCAAAATTTTGCTGTAGTTTTTTTTTTCCAAAAGGAATGTAAGATGAAATTTCTTTACTCACCGCATCAGCATAAAATTCCTAGACAAGTGTGAAAGCTCCAGGCTGTTTGGTACACAAGGATAATCAAGTCAAATGTGGAAAATGAGCAGTAATTATTTAGACATTCATATCAGGTGAATACTGTTTCTAAACTTTTCTGGTAAACCTGGAACCTTTCTAAGTTCAGATGTAGAAGCAGGAAGATGTACAAGCAAAAGTCTTAACTTGCTCTAACTACTACAGATTTTTTTTTAATTGTGCATATCTTCAAATCAGTGTTTCATTGTTGAATGGATGAACCTCTTAAATTCCATTAAGGCATGAGGCTTGTTCTGGAAGTTCCCAGTGTGACCATACCACATTAACCATTGACTTTTCTATAAGATTTACTATACCAGTAAGTATGACAGTCTTGATCATTCATGGGAAGGTATTTATGATGTTGTAGGCACTCCTGTCACATCTTGTGGTCCTCAGGAATGTCTGAGCTTCTGGCTTTCATCCTGAAATTTTCATTAGACTGCTGGTTCACCTAAAACTGAGTAACAGGTTCTATACCACAAACTGTACATCTTCCTCTCTTTTGGAATACAGATTTCAAACTTTCTGGTAACAAACACAATACAGAAAAACAAATGTATATAACATCTCATGCTGAATTCTTAAACAAAAGTAGCTGATATTGTTTTGACATCACTGTTGAAATTGAGAGGATGTATAGAAGTAGACTGGTGACTACCACTCTTATTTAATGGAGACTTAGTTTTACTTGAATAATGTTGCATATTAGGATTTAATGTCTCGGCTATGAAAAGCATTGCATTTAGAGTGTAAAATGAGAGCAGGAACTGATTTACATCTACACATACCATAAGAAAAGCAATGGAGAAAACAATCAACTCTGGCCATAAACTGTACAGTGCAATTACTCTTTTTCTTGGAGATGGGTGGCAAGGAAGAACAGAAGGGTTGAAAATCAGTGATAAATCAATTGGTGAACTGCTGATAAAAGAACGAGAATATTTGATGAACAGTGCTTTTAATAACTATTTATAAGAGGACTCTTTAATCTTATCTCTGATCAGT
Source organism: Oriolus oriolus (assembly GCA_013400235.1). Taxonomy (NCBI): domain Eukaryota; kingdom Metazoa; phylum Chordata; class Aves; order Passeriformes; family Corvidae; genus Oriolus; species Oriolus oriolus. Next base: position 246,856 of record VXBT01007969.1, on the reverse strand, counting down.
GCTGGGTTTGTCATGTCATTATTTGTAATAGTGTGAACACAGACTATAGGTTTAACTCTTTATTCAGCTATGAAAGTAACAATCTCTGGCATCAATTTGCCTCCATATTATGCTATTAAATACTTAGCTATTCAAATACTAGTCTAGAAAACTGCAATCTGTTTTTGTGTGGAGAACTTGATTATTCAAGTTTTTTGTGTTGATTAGTGTCAAGTTGTCTGGCCATAGTGGTTTTTTTTTATTTTTGTTGGGTTTTTTTTTCTTCTGTATTCTTTCCTGCCCTTCCCTTTAACTCTCATTTAAGTGAGCAAAGAAACATCATCTTTGTACTAACTCTTCTGATGATTCACTGAGGCAATTTTGCCTCCCTTTTTCTACAATTATGGGGACACCTTATTTTTTCTTACTTCACCCTGGGGGGAAAAAAGAAGCAAACAGACTTCAGTGAGTCAAGTGTTAATTTGGCTGTAATATATACCCAAGCTGCCTTTTGAGATAGTTAAAAAGATGGCATTTATTGTTTGGCTTATAAAGAAGAAATACTTTTCTGCTTTTTGCACTACATAACAGGTGTTTAATAATTTTGCCCAGTATTTAAAAGAAAAAAAAAAAGTAAAAATAAAAGCTTATGCATTTGTAATTGTCTAGAGACTGGGCTTGTTCATTTGTTTCTTTCTTGTTAGCTATTTTGTGGAAAAAATAATGGGTGGCTTCCTCTATCTTTGAGTAGGTCCTAACTAGATAAAAATACCAAACTGTAAATTATTTTTCATTCTATAAAAGGAATTTAAATACTTTGTCAGACCGGAATTGCATATACTTGGAAATCCACTCTGTTCTTAAACCTTTTCCTTTGAAATTTGTGATGAATAAGTTATAAACTTAACTATATTTTGGATTTTGTACCCTCTGCTCCCTTTTTCTTACAGGGAGCAAATGAGAAAAGGAGTACAACAGTTAAATGGAACATTGATTATTTGTAGAAGAGGCTGGTAAGAATAGAGTGTCCTAGGTCAAGCAATTGCAGTGTTGCATGCAAAATTTCAAAATGAACTTGTCTTAATTATATTTTGTAAATGGATAAACAATCATCTTTCTACGCAGTGACAGAAGAAAAATCAGTGCTCTGTGCATTTTGATATTTGACTTTCTCTTTTCACCATTGTTAACTGTTTTGACACAGTTGGGTTCATCATTATCATGGTTCATAGACATCAGAATGCTAAATGATACTGTATTTTTAAGTTTGTGTTGCAAGAATGAATGGAATAAACTTGAATTGTGCGAAATGAGAATGTAGAGTTTTATTTCCCTTTCTGCTCCTGTGTTTTATTAACCTCAGCTTACAATTTTTTATTTGCCTGAAAGGTATCTAAGTTCCAGCTCACATGTACAGTGATTAAACTGTTCAGCTGCTTATAAAACTGAAATGTGGAATGGAAGCTGCTTTGAAAACTAACTATATAATGTTCTTTGTGGTTGTTTTGGGGGGTTTTAAATTACATCCATTTAAAAGGGGTTTTGATTATTTTTGTGGTCTTGTAGTCTGCTTCTCCTGCTTACATGGTGATGCATAATGAAGATCATCTATTCATGTTAAATTCTAAGAGACAATTTGTAGAGAAGAATGTTTCTCCTATTACCTGTGAAGACTGAAGCAATTTGCTTTCTCCTTTATTTCATCAAAGAAATTGAAAACAATTATTAACAGAAATTACAGCTGAAGTATAAATAAAATGGTATAGAAATGTTTATTCATTATTCTTTTGACATCTTTACAGTGACTTTGTCAGAACTTCCTTTTATAACTTTGCTTGTCAGTAGAGATTTGGATCTAATTGCCTGAAGTGTTTGATATGATTTATTTTAAAATAGACAGTTATAAAGAAAAGTACAGGAAGATGTGTCAAAGTAGAAGAACTAGAAATATCAAAAAATATTTCAAAATGAATTAAATTGTCCTGTTTTTCTCTGCTAAACTTTGAAAAGTTTACAGAACTTCTGTTGCTATATGCACAACCTTTCAGTCAGACATTGGAGAGAACAAGTGTGTGTTCACTGTAAATGCCAAAGCAGTTCAAATGGAGTGATGGCCACTGATGTGTGTGGGCTTCAGTTCCTGTGTTCCTATTACTGATGCTTCATTTTGTGGGGGTTTTTGGTGTGGCTTTTGGGGTTTTTTTTAATGGACAGTAGGAGGAGGAAGGAGGAAGTATTCTCGGTTCAAAATGCAGATTTCTTTCACTCACATTCCTCAGTGACTGGCAAACCAAATTCATCTATGCATGTAAAGGTTCTTCCTTTTTAATATTTCTCTGTGGCTGATCTTTTGAAAGAAAATGGTTTCCCAGCTCCCTTCCGAAAGGATGCTGGCCCAAGAAAAAGAATTTTTTCAATTGCATCACTTGATTGTTTCTCTCAGTTTGGAGAAAACTATACTCTCAGAGCTCCCCTCAAAATATTTTTGTTGTGTTCATGATCTAACATCTGGGAACAGCTTTCAACTAAGCTATGCCATAAACTTACTAGATGAGTGTTGGAAAAGCACTTGGTTTCATGTAGTGCCTTCAGAGTCTTCAAAGCCAGGTAATTTTTGTCTGCTTGGGAAATGAATGAGCATTTTTTCCTAGGAGCAGTTCCTCTCTCTCCACGTTAGCAGTCAGAACAGTGTTTCCAATAATTTTAAACTTGGAAGTGTTGCATTTAAATGCCATTGCTTGCTATTGTGATCTAATGTTTCTTTGTAGAACCTTCTTTTGAATGGAGGTCCTGGAGTCTCGAGTCTTCACCCTTCAAGTGGCATTTGGAAAGCTCCTGAGTGCACCTCTCCATTCTCCCATGTCCTAAATGTCTCTGGGTTGGGTGCACTGCAGGCTGCCACAGAATACAGGATTCTTTTGTGCTTTTCGGTCAGTTCTTGTTTACTACATCATTTTGTAATATTTCAAAATAAAGAATAGAGGCTTTCATGCGCTGAGGTTCATCTCGTGGCCATTAAAGTTAAGAGGCAGGACAGTGTGCCAAAACCACAACAGACTGCATGTCTCAATCCATTTATCAAACTTAAAATTCATTAAAGGAAAATTTATTTCAGTTGTCTCAAGCTGAGCATAAACTTGAAGGGTCCAAAATTCAGTCTCAAAAATAGTTTCTTGGCCAATGAACTCAATTTTGGTGCATATATTAAATAATTTACCTCTGAAACATCTCTTTATGTGTTTCTTACTATTTTTTCCTCTAAATCAAAGTAATTCCTCATTACATTTGGAAGAATATTCAGTTTGTTCAACTAAAGCTTTTGTCTCAAGGTAAAAGAAACGAGATCTAGTTTGGATCAATGGTTTTAACTGTTTTGTCTGAAAAGTATTTGGAGGTGGAAAGTCTTGAAAAGTATGTAACTCTTCATGGAAGTGACATTATGCTTCCTCTTTCCTTTTGAAATACAGTTTTAATTAAGATTTGTAGCCTTTTATGTAAGAGTGGCAGCATCTTGTGACCGTGTCCAGCCACCTTTTTTTTTTTTCCTTTTATTACTTATTTCAGTGGAAAACCAACAGATCTGTTTGATTGTCACAAAATATCTTGTTTGTTCGTTGGTTGGTTATTGCCAAGTTCTTAGTGCAGCCACAACACCAGATCTGTGGCAAATAAATTCTGATGTTCTGTTCCAGAAGTCTTTCCCAAAGTTTATTCTTCTTTGTACATATTTTGGTGGGCTTTGTCTTGCATGTCCTTTAGGAAGCTCCCTAAAGCGGCATTACTTTTGAAGGCTTTTTTTCCATTGCTCTTTCGCATAAAGCATTCATTTTACCTTTTACAACAGATTATTTTGACCAAAAAAAATTCAGCCTGTTAGTAGTGTGTATCTGTTGTATAAGAACATTTGTGGTGGAGGATACCTCACATCTATACTTCGGACAAATTGCAGTGAAAAGCCAGTGCTGCACCTCGTATCGATATCGCCACGTAGAAAAATCTGGAACAGTTTTTGAGATACTGGTGAGATGCCACTAGAACTGGGATCAATACAACAGCAGCATATTTGTTCTGTGACTATGTATAAACTTCTCTGTACTTCACTTACCAACAGAAAACTTCTTTCCTTCTCTTTTGTGCAGTGAGGCTGTAAGCTGATGGAAGGGTGATCTCTCAGGTCTTCATACACCTTGAAGGATTTTTTAGTGCAATTTGCAGTCAATGTCAATGATCTCAGAAGCACAGAAGAGCTTGTTTAGAGGGATGACACAGACAGAGGAAGCACACACCAATTTCTAGTGTCAGAGGCTTCAAACATAAGAACAAGACCTGAGATTATAAATTAAATTTCTAAATGTAGCTATACATTTAAATATTTACAAAGCCACGTTAAACAGTAACTTGAAAGAAAATAGACCCAGCCTACAACAATGAGGCTGCATAACCTGTACACTTAATAAGGAGGTGCTTTTGAGGCTGTGTTGTAAAAAAGCTGAATATATATTGGCCATTCTTTCTTTAGGCTTTTTAAAAAAAAGTAACTGGCAGTTACTTTACAGGTAGTTGCTTTGGGGAAAAAAAGAATTCCCTTGTTCCCAATTTACAAAGCTCAGAGGTTGAGACTAAATTATTTTTTTTACTGGTAGAGGCGAGGTTTAGAGAGATGTTCAGAGAGTGAAATGTACTATAAATTAATAAATTCATCATATCTCCTTCCTACTACAGGCATATTCTTCACTTTAAATATTACAGTTGTTTGAACTTTTTTTTTAAAAGATCAGATGCTTTATCTCCTTCCTGCTTTTCTCAGCATTGGGAGTACTCAACAGTAGTTGCAGGTTTGGAATACCATGATTTACTTTCTCTTTTTTTGTTTGTTTGTGGGGTTTTTGGTTTTGTTTTGTTTTTTTCCTGAAAGCTCGCAGGAGACAAAGTGGTTGCAAAATACAGTAATGGCAGTGGTGCCACAGAGATCCTTGGTGCTGCCCTGAAGTAATGTGGATGTGACAGAAGTAGTTTAACTTGCCTGTTGCTTGGGTTCTTGAGGCCCTTTTGACTGCCTCTCTCCTAATTTCTAGTGAAAGGTGCCCCTGCCCTTGGCAGGGGGTTGGGACTAGAAGATCTTTAAGGTCCCTTGCAACCCAGGCTGTTCTGTGGTGAGGCTACAGGTTGGTAGGAGTAATGTAAATGACTGTATTTTGTTTCAACCTTTGCAGCAAGATAGTTTTCTGAAACCTGCGAGGTGCTGAATTTATCATAGTGAACTGTTGGTGGTTAATACATCATACTGCTGGCAGAAATAGAATACATCACATGTTACTGTTCTGCAGCTCTTTATGCTGTAGTTGGCCTTGTGATTCCTAATGTGCATGTTAATTGTGATACAGCGTAATTCAGAATACACCTGGGGCAAGTGCACGCCTCAAAGATTGGACATTTTTGATAGAAGGATGACTCAGAAACAGACATTTTTGATTAAAGATCAGGATTTAAAAGACCAGCTGCAATGTAGAAGGGTAAAAAGATGAACATAGGAGCCCAAGAGGAGCTGGAGTTGGGCTTTGCAGGATTTTAAAATATTTCACCAATGAACAAAGCAGGCAAATGAAGGATAAAAAGTAAAATCCCATAGTGACTGAGTAGTTTTTCATAGACCAGTTCCTATTTCAGGCTGATTTCCTCACAGTTTCTATTGGAGACAAAACACTTTTCAATAACAGTTATAAGCCAGGTTCATAAACATCTGAGCTTCAGACTGCGGGGTTGGAGGGCAGTACTTGTTGAGGTAAGGCAAAGAAAGGTGTGTTGCACTCAGGTTCTGTGTTCAACAGATCAGCCTGTTTCCCTGAGCACTTTGTAATTTAATGAGTAAGATTTTTGTGTGCATCTGTGAGATGTAATGTAATTAATGAAAATTGTTGCGTTTTGTTGTAAATATTTTGAGTTAAAATGTTTGGTAATACTTGTGTGTGTTCATGCTGAACACGTTTTTATTGCCTTCCTGCTCCAAGATGATGGATGAAACATGTTCTCTGGGAATTGGATTTTATTACTATTTAATTTTTTTTTTTTCAGAATATCTTAGGTGTCCCTAGCTCCTCAGCCATTTGGACTGAAAAATGCTGTTTTATTGCACTGGAGTTTTTCTGTGAAGCAGAGGCACATGTCAGTGCAGAGCTGCCTGCTGCACACGCGAGTGTTTTCACTGGAGAGCAGCTGTGACGCATTGTGGACCTCCAAATGCACTGGTGACTGGGAAAACCCATCAATAATTTCATGGCCATCTAAGCAGAAAGCTGTCACCTTTTAAAAACAGGTTTCAACCAGATTGTTGTTCTTTTTGTGTAGTGACAACACACCAAAGTGAGGAAACGCTGATTTAAAAGAGCTTACCTGAGTTTGACCTGTCTGGTGAAAACTTCCTGCGGATGTAAAAGCGTATCCTGCTGGAATCTCTCCCAAGGAAATGTTCAAACCATGTTGTAGGTACATGTGCTAGGATGCACCTATGGCTGGGTCACATCTCAGTCATTTTCTGAGGGTTTGAAATGTTTGTTCAAAAGCTCTGTGTCCCACTGTTAAAAAGCCCTTGGCCAAAATCCCCCGTGTAAGGCTGCCTCTGTCACTCTTGCCAGCAATCCCATTAGGAAATCACAGTGGATGCCCACTGAGAGGGTGGCAAGTTTCTTTTTAAGTTTTATTTAATGTGAGTGCAGCAGTGCTAAAGGCTAATATCTAGTAAGGGATTCAGCTTTGTAAAGTATTTGACTAAGAGGAAATATAAAGCTTGTCTTGCAGAGGCTTTGAAATTTAACTACATCTATTTCTTGACAGGTTAATAGTAAGAAGTGTCACTTTTTCATATGTTATCAGCAGTTGGGATTATTTTTCAGGGTTTCTTTTGCCATAATGAGGAATTCAGTCAGCTTTTTCCCTTGTGTTCACAAATTCATCTACCTGTAATGGTAGATGAATTCATTATTCTGTGTCTGTTCTCTGTTTTAAAGCTGGGAGTTACGTTGTGCATGCTCTTTGATTAAAATCCCATGTTGCCTGGGGGGAAATTCTGTATATCTCAACAGGCAGAGTAACATCTAGCACAGAAGTAGATTTTTTTGCTTTAATTACTGTTCTTTCATTTTAGGAAGAAAGAGAGAGGGTAATTTATCTTACTCATGGACCATTGATCACCAGGTAATAAGAGGTAGGACTTTCCCTGATTCCTGGACTTTGATAAAAATTTGTGGTTAAAAATTGTTACTTTAGATCATTGGCAGAGTGAGTATAAGAACTGATTAAACTTTTCTAACAGCTGGATGCTACATAAATGGGTCACATCAGACATCACTGGTACCTAACATATAAGAATTTCCCCCTGAGAATTGAAAAATTTAGGGCTATTTAATCCAAACACTTTCTTTGTAATGAAGAGTTAAATGATTGTACTTGGGTTTGAGAGGCAGCTGGTAAGAAATATGAAAAGCTGGTATGAAAATAACCTTGGTATTCTGCCACTTCCTTTCCAAATGCAAAATAAACAAACAACCTCCTACCCTCCCCTCTCAAAAAAATACCATTGTACAAAAAAAAAAAGAGAAAAGAAAAAAAAGGAAAAGCAACTAACCAACGAACAAAAACAACAGAAAAAATGACTTTGTGTTCCTGCCTGAGGTAGTTGGGAGACCAGTGTCGTGTCCACCAAACTGAAAATTTCCACATACTGAAGTCCTTATTGTGCCAGCACTGGTAGCATCTTATAACTGGTGTCCCCAAGGTTATGTGACCACATCAGAGAAATGCGAGATAGGCCTCAAAGGTTTGTGTATTGGCAATCTGCTCTGCTTTCCACCGTGGCAGGAGGCAAATGTTTCTGTGTGGCAGTGTTTTTTATTGATGTCCAGGCCGAGTGTCTACAGGAGGCCAGCTCTTCTCGAGAACTTTGATCTTTTTTGCTTCTGGGAGATGTAGTGCCTCCCTTACTTCAGAAATATTAGGGGAAGATATTAGGGAGGGTGTTAAATAGTTCCAGTGTTTTAATCTGCGGTGTTTAGCTCTTGCAAAGATAAAGTTGAACTTTGAGTGTTATTCCTGCAACAAGTTATTTTTGCAGCAAGGGAATTCAGACTCATACAAGAAGTATGTATAGAGTGGAAAAAAGAGAATTTTGTTGATTTTTGGTTCTCCAGCTCCAACTGAGAGAGGCACAGATTTTCTGGGGCCTTAGTTTATTTATATAAATAAACTAAGGCCCCAGAAAATCTGTGCCTCTCTCAGTTTCATGGTTATTTAGCAAGTCCCTTCTTGAAAAGGTTTGGCTTGACCTTGCCAGTTATGATTTCCTTCTGGAAAGATAGGACCAAAAGGAGGAAATACTCATGAGTTTAAGCACAGTTAACCTGTGCAGTGCAGCTGCCCAGGGTATTACTGCCAAGTTGAAGAACTCTGAATTTGTCTTGCTTGCATGTCAAGAAATGATACTGGCTGGAAAATAAAATGTGGTTAAACAGTGGAGCCAGTAGTGGGGAGGACTCTTTAATAAACACAAAACAAGAAGCTGAAGTGTGCAGGGTCACGTGCAACCCATGTGGCTGTGCTGTCAAAGCAGCTGGGTCCAAGCCACTGCTTTCTTTTTGGTTATGAATTAATGAGTTTTGGAGGAAATCACGTTGGAGGGTGATTCTGCAGAAAACATCTCTAGAGAGAAAACATCTCTCAATACATAAGAGGGGCAAAGCAGGAAGTTTTTAGTGTTATTAGGGAAACCAGAAAATTAACAAGTGACATAATAAAGAGGAAAATAATGCAAAGTGTGCATTGCAAAAACTTGTTTAAAAAATACAGATGGCAAAGTATGTTCAGCACTCATCTCCGTGATTCTTGCAGCAAAGCTGTCTTTGTGGCCAGGCCAAGAGAAAGAGTTTAAGTCTACAGGAAAGGAAAGCAATGAGTGTCTGTTGCAATGCATTCACCAATAAACTCAGGTTTACACAGTCCAGTAGTTTCTGCTGCAGAGGGCTTTGACTCAGTATAGTAAGACAAAAGTTGATAAAGTTTAGGGGATTTTTGTCCTGTAATTTTGGAGAGAGCAACAGAAGTAAGTCCAAACTTGAGATATGAATTATAATATTTTCAAATGAATTAATGGTGCTTTTTCATGTATCTTTTTTTCTTTTATTTTAGTTACAATTTTAAATATATGTAAGCTGAATAAGTGAATGTTGCAGCTTTGAAGTTCTTCGGCTCAATATTTGCTTTCTAAATGATGCTATTAATTAATCTTGAACTGTAAAACCACTATATTCTGCTGAGTTGAAAGAGCATTGTGAAATATAGTATTGCAAAATGCACAGGAAAGCAGTTGTAATCTTTCTTCCTGAAACAGGCAAGCACAGCAGCCCTTCTAAAATGCAAAATCTATTTAAAATTGGCATTATATAAACCAACAATAATTACCAAGAGCTACTTTCCACAGGTTTTCTACACCTTCAGACTCTGTCTTCTCTTTGAGAATGACCACGTCTAGTTATTTATATACAGCTGGATTGAAGCTGTGAAACTTTCTTCTGGTTTGATTATACAGAGAAGTTTGAGAACCACTCACCCAAGCCAGTAATCCTTAATACACAAATAACAAAGATAAAAGTGTATTTCAATGAAATAAACAAGCACTAAGCTCTTGCCACTCTGTAACAAGCAGTCCCGGGGGAGGTTGAGAAGTACAAATCTGTTTGGCTGAAGGTGAGCTAAGCTGCTGTGACAAAGCTGCAGGTGCTCCTGCCACTGTGCTGTCCTTGAGGCAGCTCCCTGCCTCCTACCTCGCAGCGGCACGACTGCCTGTGTAGGGTGCCTGCAAACGACTTCATTTTTCACAGCTGTCACCTCTAGGGTTGCTTTAAGGTCTGCTAAACACCTTTTTAGTCTGTGGTCTCTCAGGCCTTGGTTGATGAGCTTCCACGAGCCACGGCAGAGGGAGAGGAAGATCTATTTAAAGGGTAACATGTTGGGGTCTCATGTAAAGGATCCTTATGCAACTGGTGTGAGCTACAGTGACATGAGCTGTCCTGGCTTCTACAAATGTGTTGCTGTCATTGCAGGAGAGGTGGGAGAGTTACAGATATCCACAGAAAGACACAGTGGACAGAAAGGCACAGTGGGCAGCCAGTAGAATATTGCTGTTCAGGGCTTTCCCCTGCTGAGAAGAATGAGGTTCCAAATGATTAAGCGGCTGTCTCTAGATTCAGGAGAGCTGATTTCCTTGTTATTTTGTTTGATCTTCAGACAAATCATTTGTGCTGCAGTTTGATGAAACAGTTAAAATAACAAATGCTGCTGAAAAAGCAGATTTCCCCCTGCTCCTCATCGTGGGTTGAGCCCCAGCCTCTTTTCCTGCGTTAGCACTACTTCTCACCTGGTCCTAAAGAGAGCTGAAAGAGCAGAAAATGCAGCCTAACAGCAACAGCAAAACTATGATAACCCTGAGACAGTATTTTAACTGCTGTTAGGGAGAAGTAGTAAATTTTTCTTTCTTAATTGACAGTACTGACAAAAACTGTTTGTAGCTATCTGTGGATTCATCACATCTGGCACGCTCCCCAGGTCTTTGCTAGGTCTTTCCAAAGTTTCTTGTAATCCTCAGTGGCCACAAAAACCTAAAATAATCAAGGGGACATAGTCACCTTGCTGTTCACCTTTCCTTTCAACTCATTAATTCGTGGGTTGGATGTCCTCAGTCCAGTCCTGAGGCTGGTCCCTAGGTCACTCCAGTATTAACCTCTGTCAACAGTGAGAAATGGCTACTGATGTCCAATTCTCTCTGTCTCCAGTTTTAAATTGTGCCACGACTTTTATTTGTGCTGATTGCCAGGTTTCTTCAATAGCTTCTTGTGAAGGGAGATTTTTTTGTAAAAAGTCTTTGGAAAACTTAAACATTTTTTTTATCTAGAGGTTTCTCTATTTAAAATCAATTGGCTACCAGAGGTGAGGGGCAATAGAGAAGAAATTATATGGACAATTATTTTACAAAGCTTAGTTCCTTAACAATCAGTAATTATCCTGTGACTTTACAGTCCTTGGGGGCTCTGGACCCTGACTTCAAAGGAAGCAAGAGAATGCAAGCATCCCAAATATGTAAATGGTCAGGCAATTAAAAGTTCTCATTTTCCCCAAAGTCCTTGTGAAGCATCCTGCCCCATAAACTGCTCTTTGCAAGGGTAAACATATGCTTAGGGGAGCAATCGATTCCTTTCCTGAATGAATTAATTGATTCCCTGCCCCTGCCTCTTGTAGCAAACAACAAATTACCAGTGGCTGTTAAGGCAACTTCAGTGCACGACTTCATCTCCATCTAAACTAAGTTTGGACAGATCATTAATTTTGCAGGCCCTGGAATGGAGTGAACTTGTATCTCTGCAATAAGTTCCAGAAATGCATTGCAACGGAAAATCCAAGGTTTCCAGCAGTCTGACACTTCAAACAGCCTGTGACAAGCCATCAGACTGCCTTGTGTTTCAATTACTTATCATCAATCTGTGAATACAGTAGACAGTCCTTCAGAATTTGAAGAAATACTTGGAATGTAAATGTATAAATTTTGCTAGAGTTCCCCACTACAATGATAGCACGGGCAAGCAGCTGAAAAATAAAATTAGTAATGCCTGGTTCTTATGCACCATTTGCATGTGGGAGGTTTGACAGAGGAAGCAGATACTTGAAGATAAAAGCACCATGGTCAAGGACAGAAATAGAAGGAAAATTCACAGTCTCCAAATTCTCAGTCAAGCTCCTCTGGGACTTGCTGCTACCGAATCTATTTAGGGCCTTATAGTGGTGTCCAGAAGTCCTGGCCAAATACTGGCGTCCCTGTTCTGTGATACAATGCAAACAGACAAAGAGCTTATAGCAAGCTAATGTTTGACATCAGCTGCCACTTCAAATAGTTCTGAGAGATCAAAAGTCCTCAGTTTCAGTAGGATAAACTCTGAACGCTCTTCACGCAGAGGAAAGCAGCAAGAATGATCAAAGGTCCTGAAAACATGCAATAACAGACCTTCTGATATGTAAAACACTCTTGCAAAGAGGAAGGGAAGCTCTTTCTCCATGACTGTGGCAGATGCGATAAAAATGGGTATAAACTATAGTGAGAAATCTGGTATCAAGAAATAGTGAATTTCTGAAACTGATTTCTGAGAAAGTCTATGGAGTCTCCATCACTAAATGCTTTTAAAAACATATATGAGGGATTTTTTTTTAAGGAGTTACTCATGTAAACCTTTGCAACAAAGTGCTTTTTCCAAACTCCTAAGCCTGCAATTTTGTGAAGTTTCATCTTCTTGAGGGGTGTATATGTATTTGATACAGCTAAATATACTTTTTAAAAAAGCATTAAAATACATGCCTAACAAAAAATGCATATGAGGGATGCATATTTATGCAATTTGTATGGATTATCACATTTTAAAGTCAAATTTGGAATGATTAGTTCAGCTGCCTTTCTGAGCATTTTAAAGGTTGACTTTGGATTTGGTATCCTCTGAAACTGAGTAATTCAGTGTACTTTATAGATACTTCCAGACTTTTTCAGATATTGTGCTTGTTGAAGACAACCCCTCTGTACACATTATGGAAAAAGAAAAGTGACAAAGGCTTGGAATTTTAAAAAGGAAATTATAAATCTTGAAGGTGGGGTTGTTTCTTTCCTTCTTTCTTCCAAGGATACATGACCTGCAGCTGTTTGTATTGATTCTAGCACTGACTACTCTGCAGAATCCTACTGAGTCACTGTGACAGCCCAGGCTGTGAAAATCAGATTGCAAACCACCTGTAAAATATTTCAAAAATGCCTCTGAGAGCTGTCTTGGATGTTGAACAGTGTTAAAACCACAAAACTGTTCAATTGATCACAGTTCAGTTCTGATGCCCTACATAGGCACAGGCTACATGCTGGTGTAATTCATTAACTTCAATGTGTAATACTTCATTTGTGTGTGTGTGTGTGTTCACACAAGCTGTATTAGTACTCTAGTGTGAAAAGCTTCTAGCAGTAAAGTTTATTTCCATTCCCACTCAGATATGATGTCTGGCATCACTAGCCCCTCTTCACTGCTGTCATACCTAGCTGTATCCACAGTGCTAGGTTGTGCTTCTCTAGTTGTACAGGTCTAGACAGGATTTTATTTTTTTTAACAGGTTTTAACATCAGAAGCATTTAACAATGCTTCATGATGTAGCATTGCTGATTAATGGATCCTTATTCCCAGGAAAATGGGATTTATAAAAAACAAACCGTTTGCCAACGTGCTTTGGAGATTTCCCCCATTCATTTTAGTTAATTGAAATGATGAAAATTCTGCAGCTTCTTCAGCAGAGATTTCTCTGCAGAGTACCACTTCTGGCTGTGCTTCACAGCTTTATATTACTTCAGCAGATACAAATAAGATATATCAAGAAATGTGTGTTTACAGGCCCCATTAATTTGAAATAACATGGCCTGGGGTATTGTTTTACCCCTTAACAAACACATTTTGGGTTGTAAAAGACTTTTTCTTTTCTGCTGTGAGGCTACTATTCCCTGACTTTCTAAAAATATTTCAGGATTTATCTTCTGTTATTCATGTGTGCTTAAGGTACAAATCCAATGTTATTATTGTCTTTTTATTAGTAGCAAATGATGTGCAAATGAAAGAAAAGCACCATGGTCTGCATGCAAACTTTGAACTTGTCAAGTGTGTGACCAGATGATCATTTTAGCTGCAGGCCATGTCTACATTACCAGGACCACTAGTGTGCTATGCTGGAAAAATGCTGCAGTGAACACAGCTACAGTCGGAAAACCATGGTTTCCATCACCCTGAGCGAAAAAAAAACCACAAAAGAACAGCAAAAGGTCTGGTATGGCAAAATCTGCTTCATCAGCTTCAGTGGCCAAATACGTCCACAGATATCACATCCCTCCTGGTTGCAAAGCTGCGTCTACATGGGTTGTAGTTTGAAGTTTCTCAGGGAAGTTGGACTAGATCTCCTGAGGCTCCTTAGAACCATGCAATAATTCAGATTTCATGTTGCATTTTGCATGAGTGTTAATGTTTCATTCAGTTATAGTTTGATTCATGCACACGGAAAAGAAATATTTCATAAGATTCTTCCTCTTTTTCCTTGTTTTTCTTTTGAATTTGTAGTGATGCCTTTTCCTGGTCTTAAACTGAGGGAGCTGAACACAGTTAAGAGGGAAAAAGGGTTTTACCTCGGTATTTATTTAAGGTTCCTCAGGTGTGCTGAAATGCACATCGAAATGCACCCTGAAATGCCCACCGAAAATGGCCACAAATGTGATGTGTATGCAATTATAGTCCTTGCAAATCAGCACATCTATCAAAGATTCCCCAGTGAGGGACTCCAGTGAGACCCCTCATCTGAGGAACCCTCCCCCTGGATGGGCCTGTCTTTGTTTACAGAATGTGTTCTGGAGAGGCCCTTGGTATCTGGGGCTTCCAGAATGTTTGGTCTCTTGGCTTAACGGGATATTGAGCCCGAGGGAAGTTACCAAACTTCAAGAACTATAACTATGTAGGCTAAAAGCACTAAGAATACATAAAAGCTGTATAAAAGGGATATGAAAGAAAAAGCAAAAAATTATCATGGCATCAGTAGGATGGTGTACCTTCAGGTTTTCAAGTCAAATGCAGGGTAAAATCAGATATTTAGAGAACAATCTTGCTAGAGCTGACAAGCAATCCTTTGTAAATGGGCTGGTGTATTGCAAGTCTCAGTGAGTCAGTCAAACATATGCCTACAGTTTTAACCTAGGTTGCCCAGTTTACAGGAGAAACAACCCTAACCATGACTTTAAATAACACTTTGCAACTGTAAGTGGCCAGGGCCCCTCCTGCAGCCTGTTTTTATAGCTCAGCCATTGAACAAGGCTTCAGCAAACCACAGGGCCCTTACTGGCAGCAGCCCCCTGCCTCATCCTGCAGAGTGACCAGAGATTTGTCTAAATTGTACAATTTCTTCCCAGAGGTCTTGTCCCAGGTCAGCACTGGGCATCAACATGGGCAGTGTCGTGGTGGGGATCTGTGCAGCCTGTCTGACCAGGCAGAAGTGGGTGAGACCTTCTTCAGGCACCTGAGAGAAACCTCAGGATGGAGACCCTGGTCCTCACAGCAGACTTCAACCACCCCAGGGTCTACAGGAAACACAGTACTGTGAGGACAAGCATTACAGGAGGTTTGAGGCAATATAAAAACCTGAAAAGCAACCCTGCTTACACATAAATATCATAACCTCAAAGGACTCCAAGACACATATGCGTATCAACCATAAAAGTGGATTCCTTGAGCTGTTCCTACATTATTACTGAGAAAACAATGAGCTGTTATAAATAATCAGAAAGGTGATTTCAACAGTACTTGCAGCAAAATATCAGTTAATTCTAAATTTTATTGCGCTGCAAACAAATCCACATTTTTTTTCTCTATGTACTAGGTTTTTACTAAGTTACAAGGGAGAAATACAAATAATTACAGCTCTAAGAATATCTGGAAGTGGGATAAAGCTTTGGCTCTGCAGGGCTTTTAACTGTACCTAATTTTAAGGATCTTCTCACCTTGCTTGTCAGCTGGTAACGCATAAAACACTTGCTGCAACACCTAACAGCATCGCTGCTATAACATATTCCTTCCTAGAAAAATGATCTGCTGTACTGTACTTACCTGTGACAACTGTAATCTCTAGATGTGATAAAATGCAGGTTTTTAGTGTACACGTTCCATGCCACACGTGGTTTGATCTGAATCATCAGTGAACAATCTCAATCATCTAGCTCTCAGTGTCATTTTTAGCACAGATTTTTTCATTCTGAGGCTGACGAGGGAGATGAGGATCAATCATCAGAGACAGGGCCAAGAAAAGGAATGAAAAAGAGAAAAATGGGAAACCTGTTTCTTACAACCTGAGAAAAATGGTTATGAGACCCTAGATATACACATAGAGCCTTCAGTGAGCTAAGAGCGTTTTGGTCTTCAACAGCAAATGTGTAAGTCAGTGGCTGCTCTGGGTACGAGAATGTTTCTTTCCAGTACTCTTGGTTTGGCTTCTGGAGAACTCATTTCATCATTTATTGAACCGATCCATATATCCTCACAATGAATAGTTAATGCTGAGACATTGAATGTCTTAAGGCTCTGAAGCTCTGTTTCAGCTATTATGAGATTTGCCCTTTTCATTTTTAGAGAACTCTCGTAAAAACACACAGGGAAAAGTTCAAAGGTACTGCAGGCACTTTTTTTATCCCAAGCTTTTTGCTTCCTGTTGACTTGGACACATTTCATTTGCCTTGGCAGAAGGCCTCTGTGGGGGCACTGGAAGGCATCAGATAATACTGACACTGAAGAAGGGAGCCCTATACCTCAAGGATAAAAGGTTCACTTGGTTAATAGGCTTTAGGGAAAGGAAAACTTTCCTGCCTACTGAAATGGATATTTTGGATATAACTAAGATAAAAAGAAACAAGTGGGGAGGAGGGGAAGACTAGAGGAAACCTTAGAAAACCTCACATCTTTAGGATTTCTTTCTTTTAGAAAGGTGCAATATTAAAAAAGATGTTGGTATTGTTATTTATTTATTTCCCTAACTATCAGGGAATTAATTAATTTTTTTTTTTAATTTCTGTAGATGAAAGAAGTCTTGGTTACTTCCCAAAATGTCTGAGTGTTCTCACACCCAACATTAGCAAAATAAGGAAAACAAAAGCTGGCTTCAAGATTTTACTTTATTTCTACAAGTCTGTTACGTAAGTGAAAAAAAAAATCTGAGCTCTGTTAATAACTTTCAGAATTACAGAATGGCAGAATATTCTGAGTTGGAAGGGACACACAAGGATCATCAAAGCCCAGCTCTGGTCCTGCACAGGACAGCCCCAAGAGTCACACCATGTGACATCCCATTTAAAGCAACTCATGTTTTGATCTGGAGAGGAATTTGTATTGTTTGCAGTGCCATGTACTATTCTATGCAGGTGAATCCTGGGTTACCTTTTCATGAAGTTTTACCACTGCCATGGTTTGAGTAGAATATCTGACAATGAGCAAACTTTATTAAGTTTAGAAATTTCATTTGGGAACCAGTAAGAGTTCCCAAAAGCTGAATCTGATTTTAATCTTCATCTGAACTTGGTGAGAACAGAGTTGCATGCTAAGCTTTGGCTTCCAAGTATTTTTGGTGTGGCTAGAAATAGCATAGCTTATTTTGTATAAATTTCAGCACTCCTTATTTCAGCCAATTCTAGCAATAAGCAGCAGTGTAGCAAACAGCTATGGCAAAAAAAAATTAAAAGTAACCAGTTTCATTTTGCTATCTCCTTGCTTTGCATTTTGGATTAGTGGATCAAGGTCCTTTGGAGGGTAGCCATTGTCATCAATTGCAATATTAAGTATTTGAGAATGACTTAAAAGCCAGTTTCAAACCATCCTGGGTAACCTGACTGTCCTTATCTGTGAGTCACACCTAGGAGCTTTGGGATCCATCATGAAGGACTGAAATGGAAAAAGACAGAGATTTTGATGATGAAACCTCAAAACAGTCTTCTTTAGGGCTCCAGTAATTCTGCTTCTTCTCCTGCCCCAGGCTGTCTGGTCCTACTCCCATCTTTGGTGCTTGTGTGACAGATTCAAAAGACTGTAAAGCTGTTGAGCATCTGAGCCTGTGAAAACTTCTGATTTTTTGAGGATGATGCCAAGAAGCACTGTTGGCTCCTGATGGCCAGCACCAGGGTTGCTGCAAAGGAGTGGGTTGGATCGTGTGACTCTGGGTGACACCTCCAAAGCAGAAGCCTCAGTGCAGGTGCACAATGAATTATTCAAGTGCTGTTGTTAAAGTGGTGGCAAGCTAAGTATGGGTTAGAAACAGTACTTGGATTCATCAAACAGGCATCACATTTAGATACTCTGTCAGAGGCCCTAAACACAGCATTAAAGAACATTGTCAAATCGCTCAAAAATTAGGAAAGAGAAGGTGCAACTTGGATTAAGCTTCCTATTGCACTAATTCGAAGTGTTGCCTAAAATTCTGCATCTGGAGCACTGGAAGAACTAACAGTTCTCTAACACTAAGTGCCTTACTAGGTCATACAACCACAGACACATGATCTAGTTCAGGGTTGGGGTTTTTGCCTTTTTTTTTTTGACTAATTTTATTTTGCAACAAACTCTTATTTGCAAAGAAGAAGGGCCTTGTCTTAGGAAAGGCCTTCCCTTGGGCAGTATTTTGAGTAGCACCATTTATTTTTCTTTTAGTGGAAGTTTTAGGTGAATGAAGAACTTTTCAAAGACAGACCTTCAGGCAGCAGCTCCTTTTGGTCACACACCAGTGTCACACTTCCCATGGCTCTGTGGGTGACAGGAGGTGGGATATCCCAGGGGAATATGTGGTGGTAAGGGACAGCAAGAGGGTGCTTTGCCATGCACTTTGTATTTGTTTGGAAGGTCAGTGGCTGGGGCTAATACACTGCCTGCTGGAGAGCTCGAGTCACTTCATTGTGACTCAAAGGCCAGGGAAGTGAATCTCATTATAGACCTTACCTGCAGATGAATACAAATCTTATCTTTCATTATAAATGACATCTGTGAAATGCAGCTTGGCTTCCTAGGAGAAGGAACACTCCAGTTCAATATTATTCAGCAGCTCCATCCTGTCCTGTGACACAGTGATCAATGGCTTGTTCTTCTTCTGCTGTGGATGTAACACATCTTCCTCGAGCAGGGAAGCACTTTAGTCTAATGTGTGGATTTAATTTTCCCATCATTCTTCCTGCTCTGTAGAATATGTGTCTGAACTATGGGAAAGAAATGTAAATTTTTCCACGAGGCTGTGGCTGGGAGGAGTGATTGAGAAGCAGAAAGCTGTGAAGAGCTCATAGCAGTAATTGCTTCATGTCCTGATCAAGCTATTCTTTATGATCTTCTGTGACACGTAGGAATTATTTCTATGCTATGAAGTCAGGGGCTGGGTACAACATGTAAACCCCTTTTTCTCCTGATTCAGAACGTACCTCTGGTGGTGCTGGAAGATGTTATGCACTGTCTGGAATTAGTGGGGATTAGATCAACCTATGACTGCCCCTTTTCCTGCAGGATAGGTGGTTTCTCCCTAACATAGCTTTGGTAAATTATGAGTCACATTCGCTTGTTACTTTTTCTGCAGAAAGTTTTGATTTTTTTTTTAAAGAATGCCAAGCAAGAATTTCTTTTCCATGTAAATAAAAAACCTCCATGATCTGGCTAGATATGACCATTTAAAGGAAAGAGGAAAAATATAGGTCAGTTAAAAAGCATACAAAAGCACAGCTCTACAGGTTCTTTTATAAAGACCAGGGAGAGCTGCTTCTACACTTGTTTCAGTATTACCCACAAGAGTTTGCACAGGCTTGCAGAGGGCAGCTTCACTTTCTGAAAGCCTGTCATAATTGCCTTACATAGGGGAGTGGTGCCCTTTAAGAGGAAAAAAAGTGTCCTCAGACTTAGACTCGAAGCGTGCAGGTGGGGTTTCCTTTGTGGCCACATATCTCGTTTTCTTGATCTAAAAATAACAAGTGACAGCAGATATTTTGTTGTAGTCGCCAGCTTATTCTCAAGTCCAGGTAATTTTCTTCTGCTTCAGAAGTGATGGGACACCTTGAGCTGCATCACCTGGCAGCTGTCTTGCAAACACATTCTCCCTCAGGGCTGCAAAGCTAGGCAGAAACTGAAAACAAGGGTTAATTAGGAAAGAAAGGATAATTATCTGATTTTCCCTTTTTTTTTTTTTTTTTTTAATGCTGCAACCTTCACTGACCTGTAGCTGTTGTCAGTTCATTTCCCATTCTGCACTGGTACCTCTGTGCATTTCGAACGCCTTTGCTCACTGCTTCTCTGCTTAAATAAAACCCTGGGGATTCTTCAGCCTTTAATGAAAATTACAAAAGCCTTTGCATATTGTGCAAATTACTTCTCCCTTTGTTTTCCTACAAAATGGATTCAGCAGTTCCCCGGTGGGACACCAGAATTAGCATGTCAATATCACAACATCTCTCTGTGGAGTCCTGTTGGGTTTGTAGCATTCTGATTCAAGGTTATATTTTGAGGGGCAAACCACTTTGAAACGAGCTGTTTCCACCGGCACCTTCAGGGGATGTGAACAGCGAGTAGGTTGTTTGTTCCTGTCCTGGCTGCAGGGTCTGTCACAGGCATTAAAACAATTGTAGTTTAGGATGAGAGGTTTTAGAAGAGTTTGCCTCTCCAACACCCTGCCCACTGCTGCTGCTTCCCAGAGTCCTTTCACATAAGACTCCCTCTACTTCGCCAGTAGCTTTACATGGAAAAAAAAATTATTTCTCTATTTCTCTTCCAGCTTGGCTTTAAGCAGTGGAGCCCTAGCAGTGACATTATTTTCAACTAATTTTCAGCATATACATCTTCACTATGCTTTTCCTGACATATATAAAGTCTGCAGATAGTGAACCTCTTCTAAGAAAAGAAAAAGTACATATATACAGATATATATACATATATATATATATATAGCTTCAAAAACACCTGCCATTCTGAAAAATTTCCTATGGCAACAATATGACATTGATATAATGGTGTTTTGAAGGTTAAATGTTCTAATAAAAGTCTGTCTCCAGTTCTGAACCATCTGACTTGCACTAGAAGTCAGAAATGTACCTGTATTTTTCAGCTAGCATACCGGAAAAAAAAGACCAAAAGTACTACTTTTGAAAGCTCCAATCCTGTTTATGCAATCTGCCAAAGCAGATTGTGCTCCTGTGATAAGAAGCAGGTGAAACCAAACAACCAGTACAACAGAGAACAGCAACACCCAGAATCTGGTGAAAGCACCGTTTGCACAAAGCTTCATCTCTCAGATCTCCATCGCTAAGCCACAGCTCTGCAGGGAGATCAGGACAAGCTTGGGAATTGCCAGATCCATAGCATTGCTGCAGAATAAAACCGCAGACTAAGTGAAAACACCTTACCTCCCATTTCTCCTTTAAATCGTTAAATTAAATATCATTACAAGAGTTTCTCTTAGCAGGGTGGTACTCCACCCTGTTCTTAGCAGGATTGTGCTCCACCCCTTCTCAGCTCATACGGAAATATTAGCTCTGTCTCTGACCTGAAATTGGTACGTAGCAGATCTTTTATTTTTTTTCTTTAGTGCACTCAGTTGATTTTGGAAAACATTTTACCCATCCCTTCAAACCATAACTTTCAGAAAAGATTAGCAGGAACTGATGACATTGCAGTGTTTGTTGCTGATGAACAAAGTAAATGAAGTTTGGATTGTGTGTACTCAGGACAGCATGAAGCTCTCTTCTTTTGCATGACAGAACAAAAGCAGCTTGAAAGTGCTTATAGCTGGATCAGGCTGTATAGTTGGCTCATTCACCTCTCCTCCTTCTGCCTCAGTTTCCTCACTGCAAACTGGGAGTAACAATGCTGACCTCCTCACTACAGTGCCTTAAAGAAAAGAATTGCAGAGAGCTGCTGAGCTCACCAAGGCCCGTACTAGAAGTGTGGGCACCTACTTCAGAGGTCTGCTCTGGCAGCAGCAAAAAGTTGATTTTTTTGTCCTCCAAACAGTTTTCTAGGCTTAGATCTGCATGTCTTCAGGAGATCATTGTACCTTGTTCACTTCAGTCGCTGTTGATCGGCTTGTCCAAGCTTCATCCCTTCCCTGCTAAGAACTTGTGAAGATGAAAGTTCACTTATTCCTAAACATGTTTTCTCCTCTGCCTTGATATTAACAGCTTCAGAGGGTCCTCAGCCTCAGCAACGTCCCACTGGATGCTGCTGGACTTGCTGCAGCTGAAGGGCACCAGAACATTCAATGCAACACATGCACTGAGGTGTTAGGGCAGCTCCTGGACGTCACCTGGAGGCAGAGGGACCACGATTGTTGCCAGACATGGTGCATGAGCAAAATGACAGCCGGGGTGTCCCTGCACCTCAAAGTTTACAGCCTAATCAGGCAAACAAAGGCCCATGATGAAAGAGCAGCCAGCAAACATCTCCAGCTAGCAGACGACACCCAGCAAAATAAAGTGATTTGCCAAGGACAGGGCTGGGCCTTATCTTGCTGTACCTCCTGGGTGAGAGCTGGGTATATACAGACAGAAGGCAATGTACCCTTGTTCTGGATGAACAGACACTGTGGATTTTGAAGTGGTTTTATTCCTTTCCCACCCCTCCCTTTTGGTGTCCTTTCCTCCTTCATTCTTTTCTCTTACTTTTTTTCAGGCCTGCTCCATGCTGTCCCTGACATTCTCTGTCCCTCTCTCCAGCCAGGTGGCCAGGTGAAGTCTGTCATCAGCCAGCCCTCAGTTCCCTCACAGAAGTGCTTGCAGGCAGCTGGTGCCAATTCCTCTTTTCTGCAGCAATAATGGATCCCCTGGGACACACTCTGCCTTAGCTGTAACTTTGGTCTTGAACAGAATAACTTGACCATGCTAGGAGCTGGAAACAACAGCTACTTGCTCAGGCCTTTCTGCCTTCTCCCTGTGCCTGTTTACAATTCCACCTGCTCTCCCTGGCCTCCCAGTAATCTGATCGTTCCCTCAGCTTCCTGCCCTGTGTCCCAGGGGCTGCACAGTTATGGAGAAACAGTCTTAGACTAGGGATATAGAGTGTAGGGGTTTGGACAGTGGTATTGAGTAATTCATCAACAGCAGCATCCCTGTGGAAAACAAGTCATCAGCAATATGAAAGGTGTGTGACCTTCCCCTCAGAACTCCAGAGCAGCAGCAGGGCCCAGCTCGGAATGCTAATGGCTTCATACAGGGCTCCTTGTCCTCCATCTGTGCTCTGAAGTACAGGAAGAAATCTGCCTCCACAGGAAAACACTTCCAGCAAGGTCCATGGGGGTGTTAGTACAGCCCTCCCACAAAGTGTCTGTGCAACTCCTGCAGCAGTTTAGAACCACTGAAGGTTTCCACCAGGACTCCTTTTGTGTGCACAGAGCAGCAGCCTCGTGTGCAGTGAGCAGCACTGGTGCAGCCTCGTGGTGCTGTGCGGTGTTATTGCCTGCTTTTGCTGTGGCCAGACGCTCTGTGCTGCTGCAGCGCTGGGGACCACAGCACTCATGGCTGTGAACCACATCTCCCAGCCTGCATTTGAATCACAGCTGTCCAGGTTTCCCTTTTAGTCACAAAAGAAAAAAAGAATTTTGTCAAAGCTTTGCTCCTGCAAAGGGTGTGGGGGGAGGAGCTCGGTCCTGTGCTTTTTGTAGAAGTGCATTTCTGCAGCACATTGCTGCTGATAAACTCCCACGGCTGTTCTCTTACCCCATGCATCTCCCCTCCCATAAATCTCATACTTTTGTGTCAGTCTCCCAGTCCAATGAAACACAGGGTATGTGTGGCACAGATGTCCAGTGGCCTTTCCTGTCACTGAGTCCTGTGCTTTAAAGGATACATTGGCTTTCCATTCCATACCACCTGATATTAAAAGTATCTCAATTGATTAAGTCAACTGAACTAGATTTGTGCTGTCTCATAGATTTGCACAGCTCCAATGACCCAAAACAGCCTTGTTAACTAGAAGAAAGGACTTCTTTTTTTTGTCCTTCAGTTTTCAAAGAGAGAGTTGTGTGGGCCTGCAAGTCTTCAAAGCCCATGGTCTGTGGTCCAAGAGCTAAAAACAGTCGCAAACTTCACCACCAGATGGATGAAAATTTAAGGCTCATCTTGCTCTTCTTTTCCCTTCAGCAGTAAAAAAAGGAAGAGTCACTTTTAAAAGGCTTTATTGGTTGGAATTTTTCTCTGCCTGTAACTGGGAAGAAGCTAAGAAACCACGGCAAGATCACAGATTTAGACTAGCTACAGGGTTTACAGTCCTGAGAAATGTTTGCAAAACTGTGTGATGTATCACTCAAATATGTAAATAAGTTTCCCATAGGGACCTCTCAGACTCTGCCTCAGAGGAAGTGTTTTGCTTAAATAAGCACAGAACAGCTTTGTTGTTGCAACTTTGTGGAGCCTGTCCCTTCAGGCTGCTGGTCCCAAAAGCTGTGCAAGTCCTGGCCAGGCTCACTGAAGAGCAAGCAAATGTGTTCAGCTACAGGCGCTGCCTCTCCAGTCCTGCCAGTGCTCCTCTCCCAGCTCTGGTACAGGCTGCTGCTGCTGCCCTCTACTAATAATAGACCACTTGTGTTTTTTTCAGGGAAGGAACATAGTACATGTGGGCTGTGCACAGTGAGGGTGATTCTGAAGTGCATTTTTTGTGGGACTAAAATTAAAATGATTCAGCTTTTGGCTTGCCTTGAAATTAGTGCAGTCGTGCTATGGCAGTTGTGGATCCTTTTCTTACCAAAAATACAATGTGAGTTGTCCTTTAAAATTATGGCAATTCCTGCTTCTCTGCAGCAGCCTCCTTCCTGACACAGAACACTAGAATTGTTTTGCCATTATTTTTGACAGCTCTTCCACCTATCCCCATGTCTTTAAAACAGGGATTTGGAGATCTTCTGTGCCACCATGAAGAACTCATTTAAACCATAGAACATAAAACTTTAGATAAATTATTCTCAGAATAAGTTATTTTCAGAATATTTTAGAAGAAGATATAGTTCAAGAGATCCAGAGAAAATAGTCACGAAATGGAATGAAAAGGAGGAGGAGGTGTAGGAATAAGAACAGCAGAAAAGACAGAACCAGGAGAGAGGGAACAGAAACCGGATGAAATCAAGATATAAAAGCTTATAAATCTCTTTATTTTAAGGTACAAAAAATACCAAGTCCTAAAATACAATCTTTTCCTGGCAATGACCACACATTTAAGAAGTTTGCCTTTTGGAGCAAAAAGGGTGGGTGTGCTCAGCGGCATCATTCCAGCCTTGTGCTTGAGACCTCTTTTCTTCTGTACCCGTTTGAAGCAAGTGCTATTACAAGGCACACATGGGCACACACACAAAAAACACTTAAGAAAATAGAAGTGGGCTTTACTTGAGACCACAAAAACAGAGCAAGTTTTGCATGCAGATGGCCTTCTCTGGAATCTGACTGGCTTTCAACACGTCAGCGTGGCTGTGTATCTCTCTCAGTTACTTTGACAAGAGCTGGAAATGGATGGCTGGCTGTTTTACTGCAGTTCTTAAAAACAGTTTTCAGAGATTAGGACTATTTTGGAAAGCCAGGTCTTAGAGTCTACTTTCAGAAGGTGCTTGAGATTAGCAAGTGACTTTCCCTACTCCGATATCTCCTTCAAAGATGACAGAGGTTAAAGGAAAATCAGTCATAAAGGAGAACTGAATTTGATTTCTTGTCACATTGTGCTTGTCTAGGGAAGTGTTTTTCAGAGGTTTGTCAGACCCAGCTTCATAGCCTGCATTCCAGCAGTGAGAAAGGGCTGTGATCAAAGGAATAAACGTACTCTGGAGTACAATACATCAACGCCGGCTTGGCATGTGGCCTCTTGCTTTGGTTGGAAAGAAGTGGGATTGGCAGGCAATAAAACAGGCAAACTGATTTTGGTTGTGTTTTTACTAATTGTTTACTTTTTTACTTTTTATTTTCCTTCAAATATTTTGCTCCCCTCATTCGCTTTCTTGTGTCCTGGGTTTACTTCCTGGTCTCAGGCGTTAGGCTCCCTGCCCCAATGGGAAATCACTCAGCCAGCATGGTAAATGTTGTGTGGCTGCTTTCACAGAAGAATTGAAATGACTGCTGCTAGTATTAATCACTGTATTCCTGAATCAGTTTTATAAAGTGATGTCTGGAGAAACAAGAAGAATCCTATTTGCATGACAAACTGCCATAACTCCACTGACACCCAAAAAGGGCAGCTACTTCCCTTAGCACTGGTTGGGGTCTCTCGTTTCATTTAAGGATGCCTTTCCTTCTGACATTCAGGTCTGCTTTCTGCTAAGCAAAACTATTCTTTCTGTCTAGCTTGGGTCATGTCCACTGAATCCAGCGATAGATGAGGGACCAAAACTCTAAAAGATATGTCCCTTAAACACTGCTAAGAAGCAAAAAGTTAATGTGTCCATCAGCAGTTATTATCTTTCCCTTGTTCTATTCAATAGTGGTACAGGAACTTCTCCAGACCTCACTTTTTGCACAATTTAATTGTGTTGTAACTTGTTGTATTAGAAAACTATAGAACAATATTTTCAGAAAAGCAAGATCAGTAGGGAGAGAAAACATCTTTTACTAGCCTTGCTGAAATATTTGGAAAAGTCAGATGTGCTGTCAGGTTCTGAGACTCTGCAGGTGACTCTGCTTTGAAAATGTTTTATATCTGCTCTGATGATCGAAATGTTTCATACCTGCTCCAATCTTCACTTTCTCTGGTCACCAAAGCTACAACAATGCTGCTATCAAAAACCACGCAGAGGATCATTCTTTCACCCCAATCTTCCACAGGCCATTAAAAAATGTTGTTATTGTATGTCCCTTAAGATGTTGGGAGTGAAGAAGAAATGTTTTTTATATCAATGGGCAGCACTTTCTCTGCAGCTCTTGTCTGGTGTTGGCCTTTGATCACTCCTGCTTCACATCAGTTGTGATTATCTCAGCGCTGAAGCCAGGCTGAATCCTCCTACTCACTTCTGGATATTCCCCCTGCTCCCCACTCAACCTACCATCCGACCAACAGCTTCTGCTCTGTTTAGAAACACATTTCATAACTGTCAGCTTCTGGTATCAGCTTTTATAGACATGCAAAATCTCTTTCCTTCCCCCCGCATCCATATGCTGAACTACCAAATTACAAAGATGCCTTTTTAAAAGTTCTAATTTGTGAAGTCTCATTAAATTGAGAATTAACTGCAAAGTGAGGTTTAAAACGGTTGCCTCTCTTAAATAGTGCTACATGGCTATAAAAACTGTTTTCTTTGACTACCCTAGGTAGTGCCTGGTTGTGAATCTTAGACCTAAAATTTACTTTTTAGTTACATTTAGTTCAATTCCCAAATGGACTTTCAGGGGAATCTTTCAGCCTAACTTCTGCACCTTGGATCATATGCCTGACATAATGAAGGGAAACAGAAACCAGGAGCAAAAACAGAGGCTGGAAAAAGGCAGCATTTTGGCCAAGGTCAAAGGGAAGGTGGGAGCCAAGGCTGAGCAGCACCATCTCAGCTCCAGGATATGCACCAGGTGCTCTTCCTGAGCTCCTGAGCTCCCTCATATTTTCTAGCAGCAATTTGTCATGGCTTCAGAAGCAGGCTGCCTGGGCTCCTGCAGGCTGAGGCTATTTGAAAAGCAGAATACAAGATCGTGTGTTTTTCTCACTATAAACTAGATGAATAAAATTTGTGCTTGGGTTTGTACTTATTCATGACCATTTCTCCAGGATGATGTAATATATTCAATGCAAATGTTTTTATTAATGCACTTCCACAGTTCCACTTAGGCCAGGAAGGTGAAGCATGTTTAACCAATCTGTTAGCTGCCTATGGCTGTTTTCCTAAGGGTTACCACAGTGGATTGTAATGCTCATTTAAATTCCAGCATCTTCCCATCTAAGACAGGCTGGCATTCCAGCTTCACTGGCCTCCTGTTCACACAAAAATCAAGCAGTGTATATAAGCCTGGCTATATTTGCACTTAACCTGGATACAGACCGGCTGCTGGAAGAGAGGTGTGGCACAATTTAGGATGGTTTGGGCCAGTTCTATGCAAGGCAATTCCAGCAAGAATACAAATAAAGCTTCTAGGTGTTTTGATCAGTATGGTTATAGCGATTCCAGAGAAAAAAAAAAGGGTACCAAAAAAATCCCACACCAGCACAAACTTACCAAAGCCAATATTTGTTCTGTGGGCCAAACTTGATTGTCTTTCAAATGTGTTAATTAGCAACTGATGAGCTAACACATCTACTGAATATTTCATTTTTATTCACAGAGCGAGCACTCAAAAGTCTCGGTGTTGGATATGGTCATATTTCTTGTGCTTCATTAGCCCTGTGCATGGACCCCTTGAGTTTTACTGTCTGTCACAGTAACAGTAGTGCCTGATGCCTTATTCTTAGAAAAACGAACAGAGGCTCTTTATTTCTTGGGCTTTCTTCAGTTTAAACATTCAAGTTTGTGCAGTTTTTTGCTGCATTCGTATGTTCTGAAGAAAGAGCAGGTGGCACCTGTGAATGAAATACTCTTTTGCTGACCTTGGCTTCATCCCAGGTTGTGGATCTTTTTGACTGATTGACCTTCATATTGTCAGATTTGGATTTGGTACATCAGCTTAGGGCAGAGACATGGCCCACATGAAGGCTGTTTCCAGGTAGAGTCATCTGTTTTCAGGCTGTAAGATTTCAAAACTTAAAATGGTTTCATCTGTGAGTGCTCCTTGGATGCCATTTTGTGGTAGCTTTATAAAAGTATGACTCAGAGCCTGTAATTAATCCCTAAAGCATTTCATTCTTTGACAAGTTTTGCAACACGTGGGACTTCACAATAATGCTGAAATCATTTCCAAAATGTCTGTATGATTTTAGCTATAACATTTCCACAGGGAATATAGCAACATGTTTCTTTCTGTGCTCAGAAGAAGAAAAATCCAATAAAGATGGATGTATTCCACCTTAAAGCACGGAACAAATTGTGAGATTCAAAAATACCTGTGCATATATATAAAGTTTGTAATAGACTTCTGTAGTTAAATTTCCCCATAATTTGTTAAACAGGGAGAAGAGCTGGGAGAACTTAATGATGACTTAATGGGAGAAGGCTATCAAATTTTTGGGAGATTGTTCACAGAATTATCTACACTGTTTGAAGGTAACTATCCATATTGCTTTCCAAGACTGATTCACTGAGTGTAATTATTTCAGCGCAGGATTAGAATAAAGATTAATTTAGGTAATTTGCTGTCCAGGGCCAGTAGCAAATGCTTAGAAATGAGCACCAGCTTATGATTTCATAATACAGTTTAAGCCAAGATAAAAGCTCGCTGCTGCCAAGAGGAAAAGGTCCTGCCCTTCTTTTCAGCTTCTGCAGCCCCAGCTCCTGGCTTCATAAACCTCGGATTGCCTGTGCATGGCTGGGGCTCCTCCAGACATACAGTAAGCCAATTTACTGAAATGGCAGAAAGGTCACTTAAATAATAACAAAAAGAAGTGCTTTTGTCTTTGGTGAGTTGAGCTGGCTCGCCTCATGATCCGTCAGGTCGCAGCGCCAGACGGAGGGGTCACGCACTTGGGATCAGTGGATGTGGGAGGAAAGAGCAGGGAAGGCTGGATAGGAATGAAGGAAAGAACTAAGAAGGGGGGAGTAAGGGGGAGTAAGGCTTCCAAACTGTGTCAGCAGTGAGGCATTTATTTGGCTAAACCCTCTATTTTTGCCTGTTTGACACCTACCGGAAAATCCAGCTGGTCTTCCCAGAGCTGCATGTACAGTGGGTGGGAGAGCTCTGTCCTGAATGAAAATATCTCATTTACAATTTGTGATAAAGTCTGTGTGGGGGTTGTGGGGAGTTGTTTCAGTTTTCGCACATGTGCATTACCTTACAGTCATTGTTGTTGAGTTTTATTGTCCATTTTATTGCTTGGTCAGTCGACATCAATCAATCCTTCTGCAGCTGTTCACAGTAGCCAGAGCTGAAGGCCACACATAACCTCAGTATCCAGAAATCAGTGTATCACCTGAAAAACTCCATTAGGTCACTTTTAACCTGTTTCATGTCATTTATTGATATGTTAACGAATAAAGATCCCAGCACTGAACGTGGGAGGATTGTGATAACTGCCTTTCCTCTGGGAAAACTGGGTTTAGTTCAGCGTTCTCTTTCCTGCTTCTTAAACCATTATCAGTCCTTGAGGGAATCTTTCCTTCCAAACTGAGAGGGCTGAAGAACTTTCAATAAGGAGTACAGTTGCCACATTTTCTGGAAGATGGCAAACTTACCACTTGATTGTGGTAGGTTAGATTGAGCATTGATTGTGTCCGTGTGATGGGTGATATGGATATCTATTCTGGATAAAGTGAATGGGGATACATAGATCGTATAGATCATATTTACTATTCATTCTCTTCTTCGGTGGGGAATTTTTTCTGTGATTTCCACCGGTGGCAGGGAGCTCTTGTTTAAGGTTGGTGCCATACTGCCACCTTTCATTCCTCTGGCACTTTGTCGGTGCTAAACTATAGATCACAAGTCATGGCAGCTCCATAGCTGAAGTGCGTTAAGCTCTTGAATAAATATCATCTGATCTGGGTAGTTTTTCACCAGTACAGTTTCTCAATTTGCTCCAAGTCATCCACTATTGATTTATTAAGCTGAGGCAGTTCTTCCTGATGAAGAATGTCTCCATTGTAGGAAATTCACGGACACTTTTAGGGCCATTAGATGCTTCTGAAAATCTCTGAGGTTCTTTTGCAGCTTAGCAATATGTCCAATCATAAACATTAAATAGTCATTGTGGTAAGCAAAAAAAGAAAAACAAACCCCTGTGAATTTTTTTATTGCATGTGTGTGTGTGAAGGAAGAACTTGGAAATAGTGGAGGCCAACAGGGGCATGTGCTAGGGATGCCCAGGAACCTTGGGTGGTAAAACTGCAGCCTGACCTCTGCAAGCAGCTGAGCAGCAGGAACCAACCTGACTCGCAGCCTGACCTTCCCAAGCCAGGGGGGATCTCCCATCTGGGGAGGGAAGTCAAGAAGACAGTACAAGGACATGAAATAAGTTGGTTCTTAAATAGAAGCCACTGTGCAGACCACTCTGGGTGTTGTTTGCTCTGTCCCACCCCTGACAGGCATAAGCCAGGTCACTGCATCTTTTTTCTTTTTTTTCATGTATTCTATAACAGAAAGTTGAGGCTCCATTTTGCCCTCTGATGTTCTGAGTCGTGATGTACACTTTGAGCGTGTTTTCAACTGTTGCATTTCATGGAATCATCATAGAATCACAGAATGGTGTAGGTTGGAAGGCACCTTAAAGATCATCTAGTTCCAACCTCTCACCATGGTTTTTGTTTTTTTTCCTGAACTGCAAAATCTAACACAATATAGACAGAAGTTTAATGCAATGGCCTGTTTTTTTAATTAATATTTCGCTTTATGGAATGGTTATGAGACAGTTCAAAATATGACCATTAGATTACCTACCAATTAATTTTTTTTTTAATTCATCTGAAATTTGGACCCTAAATGCTTATTGGGATTTACAACAAGGCTACATGACATCAAAAGTGATGCACATGTACCAGCTTCTGTTGCCTTTCAGCCTTTTTCCTGTAACTCAAAGCCCTTTTCTTGTACTTTAACAGACTGATGCTCTTTTGTTTGACCCATTTCTGAAAGCAAGACTTTTCATTACTCCCTCTAGCCTAGGTCAGCTGCTGTGAGTGGTCAGCTGCTGTGAATGGTCAGCTATCCAGATATTCAGCATGCCAAGGAAGGTAGGACACATTCCCTGCACAGACAATTTCAGGGCAAGGAGACTTGTACCCCTTGGCTTTGAGCTGCTGTTCCTGAGGCTGGCAGGAGCCTTTCTTCTTAGATTGATGGTGGGTACCCAGAGTCACAGGCAGCCTCTCAGCATCAGTTATTTTGTCCTGATAAAGCTAAACAGGAATATCACTTTGATTTGTTAGTTAATCATCAGCATTCCACTTTTTTCCTTGGAACTTTTTTGAGCCCTGGTTCCTACCGACTTGCAGAAACTGCTTACTCACTCGTTTCTCTCTTAGATTTCTTCCAGTCAGGAACATAAATGAACATCAGCCAATGTCATTGTGACGGGATTGCAGATACCTCCAAATATTGCCAAACTGCCACACCGTACATTAAAATTCCATTGTGGAAACCAGAATTTGAAGAGAATAGCACTCTTAACAGTGGGAATGACATATCATTGGAATGACTTATCTGTTGACTGGAGTGGATACCCTGTAAACCAGAAATATTAAAATCAAGGGCACAGAGATTTTTGTAAGGATATACTTGCTTCAGCCTCAACAAAAACTGTTACAGAAGAGAGTGATGGTAGGAATCAGATTATATTATGACAGTTTTCTCTTTTTTTTTTTTTTTCTCTTAAAACTATATAAATTCTATCTCTTGGACTACAAGTGTTTTCTTTCTGAATTATTTACCAGTTTACATTTTTATCATCTTTCTTCACGTCTTCACTAGAACAGTAATAGAATAAGTAAACAAAAGTTTTGGGCTTTTACTTCTGGGGGGTAAGAAAAATCCACACTTCAAGTCACAGTCAGCATCCCCTCTTTTTTCACTTCCTTTCGGTCACCACGCAGGACAGATATTTTCCTCTGCCTCTTCCTAGGCACATGCTGATCTCAGAAATTCCACATCTCATATCTGTCTCTAGAGAGGATTGTCATATGCCAAAGTCCACAGTGGAAAGGACTGGATTTTTACTGTGTTGGGTATTTTTAATATCTAGCAGGATTGGTAGAAAGGGTAGCAAAGCAAACAATATGAGTATGAACCTCAAGGTGGAAATAACTCATGCAACAGACTGAACATCCCTGCTATTAGAGTTTTCTTCCTCTTCAAGTCTGTTTCAGTTGAAGCCAAAGATGCTTAAAACTCAAATGCTCAGACAATTTTACAAATGGATCCATGGCTCATTCCATGATGCACCGAAGGAAGTGCTATCTCCAGTTCAGTTCCTAGGGGAAAGTACGCACTGCCTCACACTGCCTGCTCTCACAACTGGTTGTCACCCTTACCTTTGATCTCTCCCAACCCACTCAACTCTTGCTGTTCCGTGGAAAGCTTTGCCTTCATACTGAAAAGGGATCTTTATAAGTGTTTAAATGATGTACTTAAATGAACAAGATGCTGCTTTTGTATTTGTTCTGTGTTTCTCATACCATTAAATAAATCCTTTTCCATTAATTCTATGATTCCAGTGATCAGCTCTGCCTTCCAGAGTAAGGCAGCTCCTGGAAGGCAGCACACAGCATGACAAACACTACCTTGGTGTATTAGCTTGATCCTAGCTCAGGCAAAGTTCTTACCAGGCTTTTGTAAAGAATTGTGATTTTCACTGATTGCCATTGCTTGATTGCTCTAATTGAGATTATATCCCTAAAACTTTACTGTTTTAATCAAGTTTTCCTGCTCAGAATGCAAAATTTAATCACCATGTTCAGTGTTAAAGAACCTGTTGACTCCCTTACCCTTTTAGTTCAGGAAACTAATCACAGGATGTGTCAGCCTAAAGTTCCAGTGGCAATGAATGTTTTTTTCACGTGAATAAAAAATTAGGAAGTGTGTGCATGCACGTTTTCAAGCAGGTGGTTTCCAACATCCTCAGTGTCTAACCAGCTGTTTTCTCTGTTCCCTTCTCATGGCTTTTGCAGCAAGCATGTTATTCGGAAGATTGAGATTTTGATGAAGGAAAATGGAAAGTCCCCAAACCATTCTTTTCCTGCAGCCTGCGTGGCTGGCTGGGAAGCATAAGATGTGCCTACTCGACAGCTTTGTGCAAAGGGGTAGAGTCAGCCAATTTATTTTCCTCTGACAGCTGAAAACCTCTACTTTCTCTCCCCTTCCTGCCTTCCTTGTCTCTACTTCTGATTGCAAGGGTCACTGCAAACTAGTTCCACTTGGTTGCAAACAGCTGTGCTGTTAATTACTTTATTGGCCATCAAAGATCCTAGCAGGTAACATTTTTGCTTGATTTCCCATCTCTTCTTTATGTTCCTCCTTATCCCTGCAGTGGGAATCAGCAACTTTCCCAAGGCAAGAGGTGGATGCTTAAAATAATAATGTATTTAATTGCAAAGGAATGTTTGAAGGGAAACAAAGTGCACTGTTCTCAGACGTGCTTTGGTACTTCTTTTCGAATTACCGCTTGCAGGAAGGCATTGCTTCATCTACTGCCTCTACAAAGCACCACAGTCACAGGGTGGGATCACTCTGCCCCCTGGAAATGTCTGGTTTGTATTGATTATGGTCTTCCATCTCCTTTTATAAAGCCACATTTTATAGGGTTATACAGTTATAAAGTCAAATATTATAGGCTTGGTATAGGGAGAAGTTCACGGATTATAGAAGATATATGATATAAAAGCAGATATAAACCAAGATTATTACTTTGAGGCATTAATTCATTTGAATGGTTCTCATAAAGTACAGTAATGTCAGAGATTGTACTAAACACACCTTCATTTGGATTGGGTAATCCAAACACCACCTTAATTTTCTCCCCAGTTCTACTATTCAGGTAAAAAAATTTTGTACCAATGAACAAACACATCCTGTCCAGTAAAGCAGGGGGTGGCTACCCTTGGCCTCCTGGTGGAAGATATCCAGAAACCAGTTAGGAAACAACAAGGACTTAATTCTCCAGTATTGTTCCCATTAATCCCCTACATTTATCAGTAAATAACTGAGAATATTAACTTAGAGTGGCAGCCTACTTCTTCTGGTACTTTTTAAGGCAAGTATCTTTCCAAACAAGTAAAAAAAGGACCACTGAGGAACCCATAGGAACCTCCTGGTATCTCCATGCTCTGCTGAAACAGAGTTAACATTTTCCAGAAGTGATAAAAGGGAAATGAAATTATGTTTGCTGACAATGAGTTGCATTTCTTAACAAGACTGTTTAAATTTAACTGTGATTGCACTGAGAAAGATGGTGATAAAGCTTCTGGCAAAATGCACTGGTAATAAACGTTACTAAAAGTACAGCAAAACATAGGAATAAATTGTCTGGTTGTTGTGGTGTGCCTGTTACCGATAGCTTTTAATAATACATTAGAGCTAGATAAACATCTGTCATTTGTGGGGCAAGCCGGTAGATCTTGCCTTGGGGCAGATGAATAAACTGGTTATTAGACTGAGGTCCCTCAGTTTTCTCTTTTTCTGTGCTTGTTCACCATCCCAAGGAAAGGCTTCTGCTCTTGTCACCCAGGCTATGGATGGTCATGGTACTTGGTGCTGTCCTAGACGTCTGGAGCCCTGTTATGTGCCCACATAACGAGTGGGGCGGTGGGGAGGTGAATATTCCTTCTGCCTTGCTGGTTGTCCTGGCTGGCACTGTTTTACCCCGACAAAACCATTGCAATCCTGCCCACAGCAGAGGTCTGAGCCTGGGCTGGGGTGTGGAGCGGTTTCAACAGGCGAGGGAGCTGGGAAGGCAGGAATTCTGTGGGACACCTGTAGAAGCAATTTCACAATGTTTGTTCTGTGGAAGAAAGCCACAAAGTCGGGAGAATACATCTGC
Source organism: Oriolus oriolus (assembly GCA_013400235.1). Lineage (NCBI taxonomy): Eukaryota > Metazoa > Chordata > Aves > Passeriformes > Corvidae > Oriolus > Oriolus oriolus. The sequence goes on along the minus strand of VXBT01007969.1, from coordinate 211,709 downwards.
AGGTGTTGCATCCTGCTGCAATGCTTATTTATCTGGCTGGCAACACAGGAGTGTTCAGAGATTTAAGTTGTGCTTTGAATTCACTTTGAGGGAGTTGCCAGAAAGACCAAGAAAATCTGTTCCTTTCCTGTTTAAAAAAATCCATAGTCTGTGAAATGTAAAACCACTGGAAAGGAAAAAAAATCCTTTAAACAGTTAAAATGTTAAGCAACTTATGTTTTCATAGGATGTTATTTTTTCTTCTATTTTAAAATTACTGATTTTTTTTATTCCCTATACATGCTGGATGGGCCTACTAAAAGCTTCTTAAGCACATGAAATGTTTTACCTACATAATTTCTGAGATGAAAAATAGATAGATGCTGTTAGCAGCTGATAAAAACCATCTCACTTAAGGTTCATTTATATTGTTTGTGTCATCCCAACAAATAGCTTGGCACTTGCTTTAAAGCTTGTACTGGAAGTCAAACTAGGTATAAGTGTAGCAGTAATGGAAAATTATGTTTTATTGGTACCTAAAACTTTGCATGACAAGGAATCTACAGCTGAATGGGCTCAAAATAGAAACTTTTTCATGGGATTCATTTAAATGGAACTTACATGTGAAAGAAGTGGAATCAAAAGAAAATTCATCTTTAAAGTGGTGGGTTTCTTTAGTCTTTAAAATAAAATTGTAAGGTCCAAGATGATTCATCACATAAACAAACTGGATTAGCAAATATTATATTAATTCCTTACATTTACATAGGGCTATTCATCTGGGAAAACACCATCCTGTGTTGGTTTACATCCTACTCTTTTTGCGTATGTACCAAACTCCTAAAATAAATAGCAGATCCAATGCTTTTTACCACTGCAGAAAAGGATTAGAAAGGCAAAGAACTGCCAGGAAAAAAATTGTAGGTATGCGGAATTATCAATGGAAATGTTTTCTTAGGAATAACTGAGACCAGACCATGTAGGTTTTGGAGAGCTGAAAGTTATTTAAAATTACCTCTATCCTGACCGGCTCCCAGATAAATAAGATTTCTATACTTTTATTCACAGCTGGACAGGTTTTGTCTTAGCGGGGTAAATCATGAGTGTGAGGAGTTTGTGGAAGCATCTCCCAGGAGTAAATTCCAGCAGAGAGCACCTAAGGGTTGCTAAACCTGCAGGTACACCTTCCAGTCCCAATGGGCCTGTTTTCAAGAACAGGAGACTTCAGAGACAAAACATTCCTCAGCACTGGTTTTGGGTTTACTGTAGCAGAATGTTATCAGACTGTCAGAGGAAGGAGAGTCAGGCATGTTGGCTGATGTGTGTTTCCTGCTGCTGTGGGTGAACCAAGCACAACCACAACCTTCTACGCCAGCTTCTTTCCTGCCTTACAGAAACTGTCTCTGAAACCAGACATTTCTAGACTAGAAAAACAAGGAAATGGTTGAGGCTCGAAGTTTCTCTCTGCTCTGCTTCCCTTTCACTTTGCCATTCTGGTAACTGCACACATTGAAGAGGCTGTACAACCTGCCAAAGAAAGCAGGGAATTATCTTGGTAGCAGTGCTGAGATAGCATCTCTAGGGGCACCGGCAGAGGAGTAGAATCAACAAAAAATCACAACGGAGTGGATAGGCTTTCTCTCTTTAAACCTTACTTTACTAGGTGCTTTAGCAAACACTGAGCTTAAATATGAAATATGTCCTTGAAACCAATGTGGAATCCCAAAATGGGACCTTTGCCAACAGACCTATGTAAGAAAGCTTTCCAGAGGGTGCAAGCGAGATACCTCATACAGTAAAACACAGGAGCTGGTAGCTTCTGGCCCTCAGAGGGGAATAACTTACAATCCATGCATGAGTCATGGAGACAGGCAGATACAAATACTGGTGTTAGCTCCCTGAGAGATCAGCATTCCCATCAGGCCACCACCCTGCTATGTCTCGTACGCATTCTTAGCTCAAAGCAGATAAATAGATCATTTGGGAAAAATGGACTCTGAAGAATTACAAAACTTCAGTAAAGGAAAGGCAGTTGATTTTCTGATTGCTTTCAAAGATACTGCTCGAAAGTTTGGGTTTACCTTTAAATATGCTGTGTCCATTTCAAAGTACAAATTCTAAAGTAATGTAATTGCAGTCATGTGAAAGGTTGCACAGCATTTCACAGACAGCTTAGTACAGAGAGCCACTCAGGACAAGAATTGCCTGCTCTTTTTCTGTTGTTCTCTGAAAGGAAGTCCTTTTGACTTCTCAGAGTGAAGCCCAATGTTCCTGCCAAGGCAGACAGCAGAGAGAAGGAATGGGGAAAGACTGATGGAGACAAATTCTTCTGTGAATTTGTCTCATTGTTTCTGTAATCTGCATGTACCTTTGACCTTGTGAGCTTCCAAAGGTAGAGATTTCTACAATGCAGTATGAAGTTCTTCCTTTTTTGTGTTTGCAAGAGAAAGAAATTCCTTTAAGGCCTTAAGGTAATATTCATGCAGCTCTCCTGTTCACAGCTGTTTAATGACAGATGGAATCAGACATTTGGACACGGCCAGTGGTGAATAGTGACTCATTCTACCTGGTTACCTGAGTTATGTGTCTGTGAACAACTGAATTATAATACACACAGGGAAGAGAAACTGATGTAAAGTGGAACAGTACAGTCCCAGGCAGGGGAAAAGAGTAAAGAAATTGCTAAAACAAAAGGAATTATTTCTCCAGAGATTTAGCTCCCAGAATCTTTTGCCTGAGTCTGGTTTCCAAACTTCTCAGAGGCTGTTCTGTTTTTCCTGCTTGGGTCCCATCACTTGTGCCCAGAGCTGGTCAAACAGGCTTTGACTGTCAGCAGAAGCAGCCAGATGCTCCCACCTCTGCTCTGTTTGCAGGTTACACGGAGCACAGGGAAATGCTCCAAGCTAAAATCATGACAACACTAACAGTAGTTCCGGCACATACCTTCCAGATGATTTTATGGGAACCAGCACTTCATGAATGTGAGTAGCACTCAGTGTCTTTCCTTCCTTCACCACTGCTGCTTCTGCCTTAGGACACATGATTACTTTTTCCTGTCTAATGAAAGGGAATCACACCAGCAGCTCTTCTAAGATGAGAGATATGGTGGCTACATCAGAGTAGCCACCATGGTGTCACCAGGGCTGTAGACTTGCTTGGAAGAAGTGTCTAGTTCAGGTCACTGAAATATTTATTTCCCGTTTAACATTATATACACAGTATTCACTTGCATATGTACGGCTTGTGAGATATTGCAGCACTTCTAAGTCAGGTTAAGAATTCCATAAGGAGTACTTTGGAGTTTATCCTCTGGGATTTGCTCTCAGCACTTTATAACTGCTGTAAGTAAAACTGTACAAATAACAAACAACTTACACATGGAACTTGAGATAAGATGTTGTCTTGCTCTTTTCAGTTTTCTCCTTTTCTTTTGTCGTTCGTATTTCTAGAACCTACAGACAGAAAATGAGATCTCTTTCAAGAAAAGCAGAATGCTGTCTCTCTTTTCCAATTTCTCTGTTCTTCGGGGACAATGAACTGACACTGCAATCAGTCAATACCTAACAAAAGTAAGATACAGTAACATCACAACAACAGTCTCTCATGCTGTGGAATTTGCTATTAAATCCTTTGGGTATCAGGCAGATTATCTTAGATAGGCTGGCTTCCATTCTCACTCTTCCTGTATATCATATTTGCCCTAGAAATATTGTTCCGAAATTTATACAACTGATCATGAGAAATGAGCTTGACTTTTGCAGGCTTAATATTACTGATATTTCCCCCTCCTCTTCCTTTATAAACTTTATTTCTTTAAGGGATCTAGTTGACTTTTCACATTCCTCAAAAAATGTGTGGCTATTTCCTGAATGAAATAACCAGGGTTTACCTCTCTGGTAAAAAATCAAACTAAATTTAAAACTAAAAAAGCCTAGACTTCTAGCTATCCTTAAAGAAGGATTTCTCTGTACCACATTCATATGCTGTTCATAGAACATAGTAGAGAAGTGGCAGTCAAAACCCACAGCATCCTTAAGAATCCTTGACTGCAGTTAAACTCCAGGAAAAGTTTCTCATTGACTTTCTCTGAACCAATAATCTTCCAGTCTCATCAATGTTCATTTGTCTTTGCTGAACTGTCTGTAAAGAGAGGTGAATTTTCCAGACTTACCTCAGCCTGAGCCATGTAGAAGTTACTGTCTCTTTGAAATATGTCCTGACAGACATGAATTCTAATCAGACACAGATGATTTTTCATTCACTGAAGACTTGAACCAAAAAGCAAGAGGTGACAAAGCTCAATCCTGCTAATCTTCTTTCCTCACTTTGCTAAACTTAATCAGCAATTGCTGGCACTGACCTTTCTTTCCTTGACATCAAGAAAAGGATGCTCCTACTGAATTAATCACTTCCAGCCTGATGAGGAGGCCTACACTTCTAGTCAAGTGTGGGATGCAGATAAGGACATGCATTCCTGCTAATGATCAAACACAGGCAACCCCACTGACACCATTTGTGAGGTGGACAAAACCCAGCAATTGAAATGCTGAAGTAGAAATAAAGTGATTTTTACACTTGTGCAGATCTTTCCCTTCACCTCAGGGAAAGGGGAAAAAACCGTGCAGATGGACCCAGAATAAAATTACATTCTGGACGTTATGTGACTTCATTTTGTCAGGCACTTTTTCAAGCCTAAATGGAATGTGTGCTTTTTTACAAATTTACAGGGCTTGGCCCTGTCATGTGTGATGTGATGGATCCAGAAGAGCAGTGTACACTAACATGTCACACACTGGCCACATAAAGCCTTTCTGATCTGCAACGAGGAACTGCTGGTGATAGGAAAAAACGCTTGTGATACACAGTTTGAAGATGTTATAATGTAAGCTTATAATCGGAGTTAGTCTTATTTTCTGAAAAAGATATTTAGAACAACATATAAAAACTGGGATTCTGACATCCTCCTTTATTCATAAGAGATTCATTCTCAAGTAAGCATGAAGATATCTCATTACTCTTTCCCTGGATGTCTGGCAGCTGCCTAAAAGACCACAAGACCTTGTGATTAGGGAAGTAACCAGGGCAGAAAGAGCTGAAACGCCTTTGAAATATATTTGCAATCAAGAGGGAGCAAAATGCCCATCTTGAAGATGGAAATGAAGACACTGGGATAATATTTCTTCAAAGTGGTAACCTGAAGAAACTGTATTCTCTCATGAAGTTGTATGTGAGTCTCACACAGATGCTCTCTCCAAATTCACCCTCCACTAAAGCTATAAAACCAAGCTGAATCAGGAGATTTAACTCTATTCTGAGTGTTAGTGGGTTTGTTTTTCTCCTTAAAGTGTGTCTTCAGCTCTATAAACAAAATGTTGACATTCTGACTTCATAGTGACAGAAGATACAAATAAAGGCTTCTTGCAGGAAAAAACCTGAGAAGATAGCAAGCCAAGGCACATTAGTATTAGTATTATTTTAGCAATTAGGAAGCATTGGCCATTAAATTCCCACTTTTTTTTGGTAGGTGATCCATGATTTTTTTTTCCATGATCCAGGAAAAGTCTCCCTGAAAAGTACTCCTTGTAAGCATTCATGATAGAACCGCGGGAGACAAGGTTACCACTGACTGCAGGAGTGACCCTTGTGGATGCGCCATGGTTCTGCCAGGTCCAGACATCTCTTGTGGGATCTCATTTAAGCTGTTTACAGCAGAGACACTTATGTCTGGGCTCTTTATCTAACCACCCTGAGAGGTCAAGGGAGAGAAAAAGGCACTGACTAATTCACTTAAACTCAAGGGCACACTTAAGGTGATCAGGACTATCTGCTCACTAAAAACATCAAATTCTGTCCAGCAAGCATGAAAAGAGTCCAGGAGGAATACCTGGCAGGCATTTAGACCTCAGCAAAATTAATGTCACCCTTCACTTCAGCAGGTGTTGCATAAATTAATAGATCACAAACACAGGAATAACCAGATCATGTCCCCCATATGCCTCCAAATATGCTTGTGTGACAAAACACTGAAAATATTATTCCATCGCTCCAGTAGCTCTCTACATTTACACCAAAAAGCCCCCATCTGCTGATGCAGCCATAAAACAGGTTACTGCTGCTGCAGAGGGGAGGTCAACATTGCTGGGTGCTTGCTGGCTGCTGTATTCTTTGTTTGTGGCAACAAATCAAATGGAACACAGAAACCCAACAGGCTTTTTTGGCTTGCACTCAAACTGTGAAATGGTCCCATCAGCTGGGCTGTAGCCAACACTGCTTCTCATGTCAGGTATGCAGGGAAGAAATCAGTCAAGCCTGCAATTTCTGTCTTTCCTATTCCCACCCTCTCAGACTAAGCCAGGCATTTTAAATTTGTCACTCTCCTTTGTCAGCCACCTTTCCTGCCCTGCTTGTGTTTTTCTCCCCATATAAATATATTTACTTATGTCCTTGGTCAAACATAGCAATCTGAGTATTATTATCATAGAAATCATAGCAAGAACTATATAAAAAAGCCATTTCCTTTACCCTCTCCTTGCAATTATGGTCCAACTGCTTTAATAAACAGAAAAATCATTCCTTCCACACATCATTACTATTGGAAAAATTAAAGCAGTCTGGCTGTCATAAAGAAGGAAAAATAGCAACCCACACACAGAGGAGCAACGTGACCATCCAACCCAAATTCCAAGACATGGCCCCTCCTCAGTAAGAAATGTCCCAGGATGCTGCTTCCCTCCCTCTGCCCAAGCAGCCCTAGAGGTGCTGAAGAAAGAGGAAGGAAAGGCAAAAAGGTATAATTAAAAACCAGCCAAACAAACAACTCTGGGAAAAGCTCTCTGCCTGCAATTTGCCTGTAGCCCAGGAAAATCAATCAGCCTCTAAACTGATTTCCAGAATAAGAGAAGAGGCTGGGAAGGGCCAATACTTCAGTGTCTGAGGCATTCTTTAGTTCAGCTGTGCCTGTGTTATTGCACATAAGAATGTGTTAGGATTTTCACTGAGGAGTGCTAGTTTATTATCCCAGAAATGTGTTGGACAGCTTCATCACGCAGACAACAGATCCATGCCTACTTTTTGGGAGGCAAGTTTTAAGAGAAGCCTATTGCTTCCTGTACTTTGGATGAAAATACATTTAGGCTGTTTTCTCTTAACTTGGGTCTTATTTGATAGGTTCTGTGTCCTAATTGTAGCATTGCACTGCCCATAAAATTGTACTCAGGGAAGAGCTGTTACAAACATTGCATCGTAACCACCCCTGGATTGTTCAGCGCTCGGTACAGTGCGGTCGCTCTCCTGATTGAGGCCTCAGTGCTCCATTACCGTGCAAATTATGTTAGAATGAAAATAGGAAATGGGAAAAGCATTTCTCATCGATTATGAAGTTGAAGCTGTGTTATGAGCAATGTAGGATAGTTTACCTTGTGACTCATGCAGCTGTACAATTCAATAACACCTGCCTTATCCATAATGCTATAATCAAGTCACGCTGGTTTTCTCGGGGCTGCTGCATCTCTGTGTGCATCCACATTGCAGTGGAAACACTCATTTGCTAAAATAACCCTAGGTGTGTCATCCAGAGCTATGTCCTTGGCAATCTCATGTTACTGCTGAAAGCTCTGAGTCTCTTCTGGCCGTCTTTGATTTCGCTCTGTGTGTCCCTCAACTTCCAGGGAGGTCGCTGGCAAACCAGCTCCATCTGCACTATCCAGACACCCCAGGCTGCACACAGAGGGCTCTCCAGGTCTGCACATTGGACCTTTGCTGGCCCAAGCCAAAGCCACATAGGCCCCACTTGTTGGGAACTCTGTGGCGTCTCTTTTTCTCTTCCTCACTTCTTAAAAGCAGCAAGTGTAAAGAGATGGAAATTTTCTTCTGACCTCATTTGGATATCAAGGCCAGCCCTCACATCCTCAGGGAATAGACAAGTATGTGGGCTGAACACTCTGCTTGACACAATTTGTCTTAACAAAAACACTTGACTTGTAAAAGTAAACACTTGCAAGAAACTGTGCCAGCTATAATTCCATTCCTCCACTGGCCCTATTAAGCACTTTTTTTAAAAAAAATTAAGTTGTCTCCCATTACTTCACAGAGCTGTGTTTTCATAACTTATGCTACCGTCCCAGTGTAGTCACAAAACCTGCAGTGTTAGGAAACCCATCTCTCACTGTCTCGGGATAGGCTAGGCCAAGTTAGGCTAGGCTGGAAGGGAAGTCACAAGTCCACTAGATTGAATTTGGAGCTTCTTTTGACTTGGAGCTTTGAGGGCTTCTATTTTCAGCATGTTGGTAACTTGACAGCTTTTTCTGTATTTGGAATGGTTTTGGGAAATGAAGATGTGCCACAAAGCTGAAGCTGGAGGCTCGGTTCCTCTGACTAACCATCAGATTTGTTTACTCCCTTTCAATTGCAGAGTCTCTTACTGTGGGTGAAGTTGTCTGTGTCAGAAAGGATATGATTTAAATTTTATATCCCAGGGTAAACAGCAATTACTTCAGAGACAATAACTACACAAAGCTGTGTTTTGATCGCTCTGCAAGTGTAATTATGCCAGATTGATATGAGAAACAGGCGCAAGAACTGGATCATTCAGAATTTAAAGTGATTGTTCGTCACCAAAATGGTGAAAACCGCCACTGATTGTGATAAAAGATGTTCAATATTTGTGCTTCCAGAGGAGGGAAAAATATTTTACAACGAGCTGTTTCTGGGGCAATGACAATTTTCCCATCAGTAATGCTCTGAATAATACTTCTATACAGTTAACTTGTGTTAAAGTTGTTTAAACATCTTACCTTATATTTCTATATGAAAATTTGTTAACTTTTAAAATACAGCTTACACGCTGAATTTCCTGGGCCTAAGGAGAATGACAACAATAATACAATGATTTATTTCTCAGCTCTTGGGTACCAGCCCACACATTCAGTTCTAAATGAAATGTTCTTCCTTTATTTTTTAAATATAAAATGTTCACATTTGAGCACCCAGAAAAACTCCATTAGGTAAGACTACACTACGTAAAGCAGGTCAAAAGAGCCCATATGCCGGAGAACTCTGTGCTTTAAAAACTTCACTGCTCCTACTGTAGTTCTACCTTATGCAACCAAATACCAGCTACATGAAAAATTGTGATAACGTTGCAAAAGCTGCCAGAGCTCTGAGACGAGCTTTTGTACCAGTAACAATGAACAACACTGACAATGAGCAACACTTTTTTTTTTTTCCTGTTAGAGAAAAAAGAGCAACTCAGCACAGCTAACTTTGGAAAGAACAAGCTGCCACTGTGCTCATCTTGGAGCAATTTAAAGGTGCTTATGAGTTCACTCTGCCCTGGTCTAGGAGAAACACACAGGAAAGAAGTTTATGGTCCTTGTTTCTTAGCGTCTGCCTGGATTTGTTCCACCTAGAAGACAGGGCAAATATGGTCTGAAAGGTCACCAATAGCAGAGTAATGACCTGTAGAGGGATGGTGAAGGTTTGTTACGGAGAAATCTCAGCATATCAGCAACTGATTCACTATTAAATTGAAGTAGTCTTACCTTCAGCCTCTGCAAGAGCTGAGAACAGGGCAGAATGCATCTGGAGAGGGTAACTCATCAGCCTGCCTAACACCTGGAGTGGCTGCCTGTTACCTGGAAATTTTTCTGTTTAAATCTATGGACTTTGAGTGAAAACTTTCGAGTTACTCCCAAGACTCTCCCTCTGGATTTCCCTCCATCAGTGTCCATAGGACAGGTTTTCCCTCCAGTTCTGCTGCCCCACTGGTCTGACACAAATTTTGTTGGACCCTGAGCCCTGCTACAAACTTGAGGTGAAAAGAAAAATAAACAATGAAAGAAGCATTAAAATAACAGAGCTTTGAACTCCTTTTTAAAACCTTTTGACAGGTAGAGGCCTCCCATTGTATATCTAACTCACAGGATAAATTCTGCAGAAATCCAGAGGCTTCACCCAGGAGAACCACCCAGAGCAGTCCAGCACAGACTGCAGCACAGAGCAGCACTGCATGCACACAGCTGTCTGGATTTTTCTGCAGCTGCTCACTCCAGCAGACTCTGGGTTTGTTTACTGCAGAGCAGGATGGACAAATTGCTGGGCTGAAATGTGTGACTGAGATATGAATCAGCATCTCCTGACTACTCGTCTGCAAGGAGCAGGTATTGTCACTAACACTGAGATATCACTTTGGTCTTCGTGGACTTCACCCTTTGCACTTGACGGAGTTTGCTTAAGCAGGCTTGGAAATGGCAAGAGCAACAAGGCAGTACTCCTTCACCTCCCAAAAGTAAGAAAGAGAGAAAGAAAGGGTTGTGGTTGTGTATCTTTCCCTTCTAATTTAAGCCCATTTTGTGAAATTACCAGAATGCCTTTGATATGCTGGCCTGCATCTGCTAATTGTTCTCAGTTCTGCTGCCTTTAAGTAACTGTGCCTTGGTCTGTGGCTCATCTGTTGTACCTTTGTTTGCTGGATCTGTGGCACAATCCATACTTACACCAGCCTATTCACAATTTTCTCTGTGTTTCTAAGTGCTGCTGCTTTCATCTTTTGTTATATTGATATAGTAATTATTGCTGCAGTTCAAAGTCCTGTGCACTCTTTGTCTTCTGTCAGTCAGACTAACATTCAATTTTTAGGTAGGACAGTAGCAGAGATTAAAATCAAATTATTTTTAAAGCTCACTGACAGAGCCAGGCTGTATCCTATCTCCTTTTGGAAGCAGAATCATAAAGGTTATACAATGAAATACTCCAGAAACACACAGAAAAAGAAAAAGTCTTCCTTTGCTTTTGTGCTCCTTTTGTGTGACTTCTTCTCTCTTTCCAGCAGATTAATAACCTAAGTAGACACCCACAAAATCTCTGCTCCATGACATGGGAAGCTCATCTACACCAAGACCTCAGTGAAGCTATTCACTCTCACTTTTGGCTTTGTAGAGACATCACTCTCAGAGTCAGAAATCCTTGTCTTTGTGAATAGCAACATGTCAGGTAACTCACATTCGATTTTCCCAGTTATTTTGCTGCAGGCCCTTAGCCCAGCTTCCTCCTCTGCTGGCACTTCCCTGGCAGTTCCCAGGTTTGTCTCCATCAGCACAGAGCTGTACGTTACTGTCAGGATAAGATGGACAGCCCTGAGTAATCATCTCACAGCACTCTTATATCATTTCAGACCATGAGAACTGATGAAAAATAATTTCAAACCATGACAGACTTTTTTTGGTGTACTGCAAGTAGACTACCTAGCAAATTTTCCTGTAGGAGTGTTTCTAGTCTCAACAGAGGATGTCTCCAGCACCCGAGAGCATCAAGAGCACCCGTCTGTTCTCAGTGTCTGGATTTGCAAAAAGCTTTCTGGGAAGCAGGTCAGAAACTGCCAAAATAATCTGTGCTTTCCAAAATCATGCAGCAAGTTCTATGTGCTAGAGAGTAATCAAGCCACTAGCTGGTGGTAGATGGCCTCCCAAAGTCCTGAACCCAGAGTGAGTGCTGTTTTATGCAGGGCTCCCAGGCACTGTGCTTGCTTCCCGCTCTCTTCCGCTTGTTTTCGCTTCCCTGGAGGCTGCTGCTGGCTCCAAAAGAGCAAATGTCTTGTGTTGAGAAACAACACGCTTGTTTGATGGGAACTGTGTCCATGCTGAAGATAATACTCCACTTAATGATTTTGCCACATCAAGACCAAAAGACTGAGCACCTTCAGGATGGTCGCTGTTCTTGTATAGTCCATATGATTGCTGATTAAATCAAGGGTATATTGCAATTATAACAAAGATTAAAATCTCTGATTTTGCACAAGGAAAGGTGAGAGCTGAACAAGTATATAATAAGCAATGAGGAGTCAGGAATTTCCCTTGGGACTAAGTGCTCGGTTCTAAGAATATCCTTGAAAATTCTGACTTTCAATTCCAGATTATACATCTCCAGGAAGTGTAAGCGCTGCCTGTCAACACCAGAGAGCCAGGAGAAATCCTGCTTTCCCTCCTATCCTATTACTCAGCACAGGGTTAGTCATAACTGCCCAAAATAAATGTAACTTTATAACATAAGACCTTCACTATGCCTTGCTATCCATCTCTCTGGGTTATTTAATTATTTAGTTTTCTACCTTACTTGTCCTTCTTTCAGCTTACTGATTCTAAGGGAGTGTCTAGGGCTACACGTTCATGTAAACTAAAAAAAAAAAATAAAACACTTCAGGCTCTTCTCTTATGTTTCTAAGTGAATCAGGAAATGCACAATTATCAAATCTAAAACAATTATCGGAAGGAAAAATCCTTACCAAGACAAAAAACCCCACCCAACTCAAACATTGCATATTATCTCTTGCTAACATCACCATTAATAATCTTTGCAGAGGAAAAGTAAATGGTAAAAACTCTCATCAAACGACCAGAAGATGAAAAATAAAATCCTGGAGGTTAAACCTTGACTTTTCAAGAAGGATGTCAAAGGCAAACTGCAGTAGCTGGTCTCTTTGCTCTACTGTGTGCTCTGCAAGAGAGCACAATGCCTGACTTCAACTCCATTTCAAAATAAAAAAGACATTGTTATTTCTGTGGAATTTAAAAGACATTTCCTTTACCGTAAGAAATATAAGAATGTATTTCTTTTTATGTGCAGTTTTGTATGCTCAAAATCATAATGAGAGAGAAATATGTACTTTTTTAGCATCGTTAGTAATGAAACTTAAAGGTGTTCATTGGACACAGAACTGACATGAATTTTACAAATGAGAAATTTGCAAGCAGGACATTGACAGATTTTCATATCCCACCTTACAGCAGCAGAGAGAGATAAATTGCTGCATTATCCTGGATATTTCTAATATTAAAAAGCAGAAAGAGCAATAATTTCAAAGCCTGGAGCAACTTTACCTTTTTCAGCACATGAGATGTTCTCCCTTTCATAAGACTTTCACCATGGTTTCTGTAATATTGCAAAAGGTTCCCCCTGGGACAGTACAATACTGGATTAGCATTTGGGCTGAGACCTAGATTACTACATTATTGATGTTTCAATGCAAAGGATTTGCTGCTACACCAACCTCTTTTTTTAAAAAATTTCTTTTTGACTGGCTTGGTTCTAGAAAGTTAACTTGAAAAAAAACCCAACCAAACAAAAAACAACAGCTAGAATATATTCTCAAATATGTAAATTTAATTTAGTTTCCCTCCAATCCTAGTCAGAGCAGCTCTCAGAGTGAGCATCTGAGGGGAACAATAAGCAGCTGTACGGTAATGCATATTCCTCAGTCTATAGGGGGACAGAGAAATCGGGAATGTGTACTCTTTAAAGGTAAAATCCACAGAGAGGAGCATTACCATTTACATTACTGAGGTGCCCTTTAGTTGAGATCCAAATTTATCTTACTGAATTACCGTCTTTAGGCAATCTATTCTCTCTGCAGGTTGGAAAGTGCTGTTTTGTATGCCCAGTATAATGTTGTTTAGTTATTAATATTCATGACAATGTCAAAAAGGGATGTCACTGTTATTTTTTGACACAATTTTAGTCTTCTTCCTGTCAAAGTTGGAGTCACACAGGAAAAATTGAGGTGGCACCTGGGTGTGGTTTGTTTTACTCGGTATCCAAATGCCAAATAATAAACTTTATCAACTTTAGGTGGCTCAACTCAGCACAACTGGCTTTTGCAAAAGGTTATTGAAGCTTCATATCAACATATTTTCCTTCCAGATAAACACAACATTAATAATAACCAGCAACTATCAGTGATACAGCACAGTGCTCCAAACGGGGATCAATATTTCAGTGCTGCAGCGACTTTGGATTTGCCTCTGAGGCAATACTGTGACAGTGTGGAACCAGAGCTCTTCCCAGAGCTCCTGTGCTCTCAAGTGGCCACCCACCCACTGCATCCATTCATCTTTTGCTACAGCATTGCCCAAGTGTGCCTACAAATAATTTGTCTGAGTAAATGGTGCCTGCTCTTGAAAAATCAGATAAAATGAGGTTATCCAGTGAGGTCTTCCCAGCTGTAAAATGAAGTCATTAATTTAGTCACCACATTAGATGATGTTTTGCACTCTCTGAAATCAATTTTCTTACCATTTTCTGTCTCAAATGTATTTAATTTAGTACTCTGGATGCTCTACCAAGTTGACAATGCCAATACATTATTCATGCTCCATAAGCTTCGCTTGGGACTGCTTTATTTCCCCAGCTTGGCAAAGTGTAGTTGCTTCACTAAGTGCCTTTCTAGTTGCTTCATTAAGTGACTTTCAGATCTCAGCATGGACCTAATTCTCCACCCTGCAAACCGGCCTGAGGTCAAGAAGCTGATCACTCTTCTCTTGTGTTTAAGCATTTTGTCTCTAAAGTTCTATCACAAAGAGATTTCCTCGTTCTGTTATTAAAAGCAGCAAGGTGATCTGGAGGTTGGCTCCCACCAGCTGCAGGGAAATTACCAGGCCCAAAGTCACAGACATAAACGATGGCTGCAAGAATTGAAGCCCCTCTATCCAACTCCACAGTGCTGGATGAAACCCCACAAACCTTTGCTTGGCATCTCTAAGTCAGTATCATACGAAGTTTTATTATTTGGCATTTGGATACTGAGTAAAACAAACAAACAAAAAATCTCGTTATCCTTCTCCACCCTGAAAATAATAACTCTGCTCAGGAGGAAGCTTGCCTGTGCTTGAGACACAGGAGACAAAATCTTGCAAGCCCATTCATTCTTTTATCTCTCCATGGCTTGAATACACTCAAATGCCAAGTGACTAGAATGAAGAAGAGCATGAAGGAAAGATTGTTGAAGGTGACTGAAAAATTATCAATCCTCAAAAACATCTCTTAAATTCTGTCTTAGAAATGGCAGCTTATCATCTCCACAGCGTGCTGGGAAAAATCATGCAGTAGCAAGAAGGTAACTAAAGCCTTGCAACAGAAGACTGAAACAAAGAGAGACATGGAATTACTCAGACAGTTTTAGTCATCCAAATACATAAGACTAAAAGACCAACAGGAAAATTCTATAAACCCCTGAGAAAATACAAGTACTGAGATAGCAGATGACAATTTAGCAAGAGCAAGGATTAGAGTGTTCTGTGGAGCAATCAATGAAGGCCAGGACTTCCCTGTTCCACTGGTTCCTGCCTTCCTGGCTGACTTGTGAGGGTGAGGAAGGGATATTCTGTCACTCTTAGGC
This sequence comes from Oriolus oriolus, assembly GCA_013400235.1. Classification (NCBI taxonomy): domain Eukaryota; kingdom Metazoa; phylum Chordata; class Aves; order Passeriformes; family Corvidae; genus Oriolus; species Oriolus oriolus. Next base: position 196,564 of record VXBT01007969.1, on the reverse strand, counting down.
TGCTCAGTGATTATCATTCACCTTAAAAAAATATTCAGGGGGTTGTGTGGTGGTGGCATGTAGGTGCCAGAGACTATGAAACCTGAACTGCCCCCATCATCTCATCGTGCAGCATTGTGCACAATCAGTTGGTGCCTTGGGTGATGCCTTCCAAATTTGTCCTTCAGTAGTGAAGGGTTTGAACAGCAAAGCTCTTTAACATTCCTTCCCTTGGTTTGGCTCAAAAGGTCCTTTTCTATCTCATTCACCCACTGGCTTTCTTTGCCTGTGCACAGGCTAGACTGGGAATCACACTTTCCATCCCAGAGGAGCTGCTGGTATTTTATCATTTTTTAAATTAACGTCTTGGAAAGCTGACATATTTTGTTTTAGCATTTTTGACTGAAATGAACAATGTTGATGTTCCCGAATTAGAATGTTTGCCTTGCTGAACTCAGCTGAAGTTTTATTTGAAGTCAGTTCAAACTGAGCATACCTCTGCCAGTGGCGCAGCAGGCTCCTGGCTTGCCACTTGCTTTGGGATGAAGCTGCAGTGACCTAGGGGAAGTTCAGCGTGGGATAAAGGAGCTTGGCCTGCAATGGAGCATGAGAAATAAGTCATGTGAATTTTGACGTAATAGGATTTGAAGGGTTCAAGTAGAACATATTTCTGAATAGAGGATTATGTCCTGCAGTCATTCTGTCTGGGAGAAGGGATGTACTGGCATGACAGAGGCACAGGAATGGGGCATTCCTACCCAGAGAGGAGCAGTGCTGAGTCTCTAACACTGAAACTTGTTCCAGCAGGTCAGCATGTGTTTTATTTCAAAAACAATCCACAGCACACTTTGAGGAAGAGGAAACAAGTTCATGGTGTGCAAGAAAAAAAGAAAAGCACCAATCCTGAGCCTGCTTTTCAGTCTGGGGGGAAAAAAACAACTTGCAGACAACAGGAGAGCAGCTGATTAGATGCCTGCTTCTCCCAGGTCCTTCTCCTCCAGCTCCTGAATGAATTGACTCAACATACTCAGGCACTGGGTAGGGTACTGAAATATTAACTCCCTCTTTCTCTCCCTCCTGCCCCTTAAGATAATTGCTTCTCACTTGATGTAATTTTCTCTTTTTCCAGGGAAAATTATCTTTATTGAGACTAAAGGACAGGAAAATTGGAATAAAATGTTAATGTGAGTAGAGGGGTTGGGGGATGTACCAGCTCACTTTCTTGAATGCTGATGCTATTGAGGGGTTCTGTATTTTCAGGGCTACTCAGCGTGCATGACTTTGGTTAATAACTTGTCCAAACAGTGTCAAAGACTCAGTATCCTATGAAATACTCTGTTTTTCTCCCATTCTAAATGGAAAAACGGTGTCTGAGATTTCTTGTAGATATTTTCCTGCCACTTGCATGAAATTTTGAAAGCATAATTTTTGAAATTTTGAAAACCAGGCAGCCAGGGATTTCACACTGTGAAATTTCTTCCTTGACCACAACCCCTCAGACATCTAAGGTATTTAGCACCCAGTCCAAAAGTTTACCTATGATGATACATCACAAGTTTTGCTCAGGGAGTGGTTCAGAGCATTAACTCAGAGAGAAACAACTCCTACGGATGCTTCATAACAGAAAACAAAAGTAATTTCAAATCTATTTTTGCTTAAAGTAGACCATACCTCAGAAAAGGATTTCCAATTCGGCCACCAAACTGTGCATGGATGATTGTTAAAAACACTGGATTCCAGCACCTTCTTGTGCAGATTGTAACTACTTTGTCAGTAAGCCTAAAGTATGTCAAGTGCATGGAAATAAGGGATAATTGATGGCACAATTTGCTCAAAAAAAAAAAAAAATCCCACCCCACCTGCCCAAGAGAAAAAAACAAAAAAAACCAAAAAACCCCCCAAGAACAACAACAAACACCAAAAAACCAACCCAACCAGAAAACAGCTTCAAATTTTCTAAACGTCTTTTGCTGAGAAACACACCGGTCATTGCTCTCCCTGTGCTCAGCACAGAGCTCAAAGCATTCACCTCACTGAACACCAGAAATGCTTTGTCCTTTACCAACACAATGAAGTGGACATCAAGCTAAAAAAAGCTAAAATCAAGAATCACACAGTGAAGTTGGAGCCAAACTTGTGAGAAGCCCACCTTGCCATGGCATGGACACAGGCCTTCTGAGGGCTTGGAAAAGAAGTGATGAGAGGAGAAGAAGTTGAGAGAGAAGGCAAAATTCTCCAAGACAACTAGTCAGGGTAAATCAACTAATTCTGAGCAAAATAAAGCACCTAGCTTCTAGAGAATATGTTCATTTCTTGTAATCTTGTATCCAGAGCAGAAAGCATTCCATGTTTTAGCATTCACTGTTCATAAGAAAATTGTGCCATCTTGTGGGAAAATGTGGAAAATATCAAACCATACCTTCACATACACTGTGCAAAGTGAAGGGCAGGTGCCTCCATGATCCGATATTTGAGGGAATATTCAAATATCACCATGCAAAGGTCACCATGCAAGGGGAAGTCCCCAGCCTGAGCACTGAAGGAAAAAGACAGAAGGAAACCTTCAAAAGACAAGTTCAACTTCCTGATCTAAAGACTTATGTGGGCTTTGTAGTTCTGAGACTGAGAAGGCAAACTCAACCAGGTAATTTATTACTGAAAAGTGCCAGTTTGGCAGATTTTTCCCAGCCAGCTGTGAACTTCCACAGCAGGCTAATTCTTACCTGAAATAAATCAGCATAGCCCAGCTAACTCATACCATCCTAATATGGAACCTTTTTAAGAAAAGAATATGCAGGTTGGTCAGGAGAGACAGCAGTGAAAATTAAGGGAAAAGGAGAATGTCAGAACTGGCAGAAGAAAAAATGTATCATCACGGCATCAGTCTCTGTGATTCTTGGCAAAGAGCAAGCCCATGAGACTTCGTATCCCAGAGAATCCTGTCATATTAGCAGTAAAAAATGAAACCTAGATAATAGCAACAAATGTCTTGGTCAGAGTTCAAACGCTCTTCAGCTAATCCTTGGATTATTTATATAGTTTGGAACAGTGATGCTTTTCAAATAGACATTTGGACATGAATATTACTGGGCTGCTGTTGGCTCAGGAATCCTGCTGCGAGAGGCATCTTGGGAGAGAAAAGATGAGAGAAAAGGGACTTGAATCTGTGGGGCCAAGGCACAGAGGCAGAGAAGAAAGCTGAGGGAAGCTGCCCACTGTCTTAGAAAAGAACAGGTTGTACAAACCTGCGGCAGAAGAGGGCTGTGCTGTATCCTTTCCCTCTCCAGTGCCTGGAGTGCTTACCCACTGTTCGAGCCTTGCCCTGGTCTTGTGGAGGGAGCTCAAAGCCACCTCTTAGCCTCTCTACTCACAGCTGCTTCAATAATTGTAGCACACTGCTTCTAGACGATGAGGTTAATGAGCTCTGTAGAGCCCAAGCTGCTCAAGCTGCTCAAGCCTCACAGCTGGGCTTACCCTTTGACAGGAAAAAATGTCAGATGTGTCTTATTAGCTGCACTGCTTTCCCACAGCCATTCCAATAAGGCAAAATAGGGAAGAAAATTCTTGAATGCAAAAGAAGAAAACAAACAAGAACACAGGTCAGGACAAGATGGACTGCCATAAAATAATATTTGGGACACACATGCTTTAAATTTAAAAGCAACTGAGAGATTCTAGACAGTGGAAGGAATAAGGATATTAAAAAAATAAAAATAAAAGACTGTCGGAAGTCTTAATAAGCAACAAAAAAGGAAGTCTGAAAACTTATGCTTTTTGCTGCTTGGAAAGCTTCCCTTTTTATTAACAGTGCCTTGAGAGATAAGCTTTCAATGGCAGGGAGAAAAATTTTTGTCTTGTTTGTTATTTTTACCTTAAGAATAAGGACAATATAAAATAAGGAGAAGGTCAAGCATCAAAACAAACAGAAAGTTCATGTGATATGTCCAGAATGTTGACGGAACCTATTTTAAGTGAGAGGAAGTCCATGGAATAGGGCAAGACTCAATGCACTGAACTTTAAGCTAAGATGCTGAACTTTAAGGTTTAACCTAAGACGGAGATCCAGTACATTCTGTTCCCTGGAAGTCCATACAGAGAGAGGGGCTCCAGAGAGAGAAGTTAAGGATCTCTCTTCAATGTTTGAATTTTGGCAGATTGAACCAGGACTTTGCTGTGGCCATATTCACAATGTGGATGTTTGGTTCAGGATACCAGACTTATATGAGCTGATTTTGGCTTGGATAAGAGTCTGTGTTCTTCAGAGGAGCTGGTATGGGGCTGTGCTGTGGATTTGTGCTGGAAGCAGTGCTGATAACTCAGGGATGTTTTGGTTATTGCTGAGCAGAGTTTACACAGTCAAGACCCTTCTGCCTCTCTCATCACCCCACCAGTGAGTGGGCTGGGGGAGCACCAGGAGCTGGCAGGGGACACAGCTGGGACAGCTGATCTGAACTGGCCAAAGGGACACCCCAGACCAAATGGTGTTATGAAGTGAGCCTGGACAGAGTGCTGAGTAGCCATGATAATATTGTCCCCAGGCTGGCTCAGACAGAGAGAACTCTGAAGATTTTGGGCTTTTTTGCAGAGCATCTCCTTTGCCTGGGCTTGCTAGGCAGCACAGAGAATGACAAACATCAATCACTCCATCCTCTCAATTCGACTGAAGGTGTTGTCCAGCACCCTGCCCTGTGGCATGCAGGATTACCCACTGGCATGCAGAAAAAGTGGAGCCAGCCATGGCAACAAGGCTCTTGGCACCTGCAGCCTTAACACTCAGGGAAAACATGCAGGCTGCTGGTTTTGCTGGTGCAGGAGAATGTCAGCCTGTACCAGCATCAAGTCCTTCGCAACAAAGTGCAGCGGGGATTTGTTCAAGCAGACAGAAGGGAAAATGAGCCACAAAGGTGGGATCTAGCCCTGATACCAAGAAGAGAGACAGAGAGAGAGAATTAGCAATGAGGCAGCTCCAGCACCATACTGCAGTAGGCTTTTTTGCACGTGAGGATGGATTATGTAAAACTATCCCAAACACATCATGCATTGGTGAGCTTCACTTAGGAAGGCTCAGGCTTTTAGCTTCATTAATTGGGGCTTCCTCTGATGACAGCATCAACTCTGCTGAAGGAAATAGGAATGTATTTGAATAAAGACCTAATCAGGCCAGTAGCAACTACATACTCCCACTGCTGAATGGCCTCTTTGTCAATTCAGCACAGATGTTTGATTGTATCCTGGTTGCTTGGCTTCCCTTTTATGTAGAGCCTAACTGGAGTGATTTAAAAAAATTGCAATAACATTCTTCCATATTTGCTTTAAATTCCTCCCTGTTGGTTTTGACTTTTCTAAAAATACAACTACATGTGAGTTTTGACTAAGGAACATTTTTAATTCCTACAGTCTCTGACTAAAACAGGACATTGGGATCATTTACTGTGCTTTGGGAGCCCATGACAAGTGCTGGGGAACAGACTGAAAGGTCTTTGAAGGAAAAAGAATGTTTACAGGTTCAGAACCCACAGTTCATCCCTCAGCATAAGCTGTCATGGGCCACTAGTTGATGTTCACTGACTACATCATGTACCTCTCGTTCTTTGTTTCTCCTGGCAATAGACATTCTACTGGCCCCTCTCCCAGTCCAAGCTATTCCATTTGAGACAGCGCCAAAACACCAAATTTGATCCAATTTTAATCTCCCAAAGTTTGGGATAGGGTTTTACTCTCATATCTTGTTATAAGGTTGCTTCTCATAACAAAATCGCTCCTTTCAAATATTCAAAATATACAAATTGTTGCTGTCAAATCCACATATTACATTATTTCAATTATTTTCCTTTAGTTTTTAAGTCTAGCCCATGAAGAATTGACATATAAGTCCACTGATACTTGCCTCTTCTGACTTTCAGCTGGATTTATTGCTTCATTTCCTCCAGAGCCTTGGAAACTTCCAGCCATATGATTTTTAACAGGCTCACTTCTAAGGCAGACCATCTCTTCTCCCTAGAAAAACTACCCTCCACTCTTTCTAGTGACAAGTTCTGCTTGAATATCAGGTTGTTTAAAAAACCCAATCAAATGAAAACAAACAAAAAAAAAAAACCCAACTGCAGCTATTTTACATGAGATAGACTGTTTTCCCCTTTGCACAGCCATGCACGGAGGTGGAGGAGCGAGGATGTAGCCTCATAGCCCATGGTCACAGTGTGAGGGAGCCAGTGAAGGCCCCAGAAGGTGGCTAAAGGTGTGTTACTATCCACCTTGGGCTAGTAACCACCAGCAGATGAAGGAAAGAAGTTATCATATGGTTTAAAACCAGTTTATTCAGATTTTAAACCCGAACTCCAAAACCCTGGCTGGCATTTTTTTTTATAATTTTTACTATCTTCCAAAAAAGAAAAAGTCGGTGACACTATTTCAGCTCCTAGAAGTTTTCACCAGCCCCAGCACATTGTGTAAGAGAGCTTCTCCCTCTTCTGCACTGGTGATGGCATCTGTTTTCTGAAGCTGGATCTGGTTGGTGCTAGGCTGTGTTGTGGATGAATTGCACAGGCAGTTTTCAGTCTGTGTCCTTTAAACCACATCATTTTTAAGAAGTAGACCACGGTATTTTCCTTGGCTGAAGTTTCCCAGACTGTCTTGAGAATTTAGTCTTGCCAGATATTGTTATCCTGATCAGTGAAACCTTTGACTGCAGTTATTTCCCTCTGCAAAGCAAGCAAGCTCAGGCCGGTGTATTTCCGAAGACTGGATGTTATGTAGGATTTGTGCTGAAAAATCTGTGCTGGATTTATGTGTCATATGAACACTTCCATGATTCCACATACCCACATTTAAACACTTGTGCTATTTAGGGCTGTTCTGTGCTGTTCCCCAGACATCTTGCAGACACCACAGATTGCAGTATTTCCTTTATGTTCTCCTATCAAGAGATACCCTCCATACCAATTTTCTTGTTTGCTGATTAGACTTTTTAAAATCTGGATCCATGTTTCTTCCACTTGCTGGCTCTTTGAGCCAAATCCATCTATAGACAAGTAGAGGAAAGAAAAAAGTCTGCACAGCAGTGCTGCAATTGTTCCCCTTCAAGGCCCTAGGATGATTAAAGCTGGTGGTAGAGCACTCCCCTCTTTGTCTCAGCACTCAGTGAAAGCTGATGCTCTCAAGTTTCTCCTTTCTCTTTCCATGGCCTTTGTTCCCATCACAAGCCATGATAAAAATTACTTTGTTTATACAGAGATGCCATTATATCTTCTCACCCTAAAGTGAGTCTCCTGAACTTATGGATGTTCCTTGATGCTTCCACACGTGTAACCCCCCAGTTTCAATGCAATGCCAATGCACTGGATGTTCAGTCCGCAGGAACAAAGACCGAGACACTCACGAGCTGTGTGATAAACGAGAAAGAGTGTCAAAACCATTTACACTACTTCAGGTTGAACTTCTTGAGTTATTTAGATATGCAAACATGCAGAGGAAGACCAAAAATAATTTTTGAAGGGCCTTCTCTTGCTTGAAACCGAGAACTCAAGATTTCAAAGGTCCAAGACTGCAAAAGCACGTAGATGTGTAAAGTGAAATTTAGGTAAGTACCAAATTTAGGGCCTGCTAATCTGCTGCTGGTTTGAAGAAGCTCCAGCAGAGTTTCCCAGCACAAAGTTGTTAAGGTACATCCTGCACAGTAGGTTCAGTCAGTTCTTTCTGATGCAGGTGTGATTTTGCTTGCACTCACTGAACTATCCCAGGTCTAGAGAAGGGTGGCAAATATTATTCCCCCATTGAGTTAAAGGGGGGAAAGTGAATCAGCTGAGGAGAAAAAAGGATTTCCTGACTGAATCCTTTGGGTTACTTTATAAAGGAATAACTATCACATCAAATTTGCCTTAGGACCTGTGTGAAAATATAAGCCTTCAGTCAGGAGAGACGAGCCTCCAGTTCCTAACTCTGGGACTGAATTTTTTTAGCAGATTAAAATCATGATTCCCATCCTTTGGTATTTGGCTGGGTGAGCCAGAACAAGGTTTTTCTGCCTGTCTGAGAGGAAGGGCACATGCCATGAACGGCCTGTGTCACTGCACTGCTGTTGTGCCTGGGACAAGATGGGGCTTTTCACCCAGCCCCACAATAATTGTCCAGCTCATGTGTAATAAACCTGACTCTTTCCAGAAGTGTTGCTCTTTGACATGCATTCAATAAATCATCAGTCCTCACTTTGAGGGTTTATTTATGACACATTAGCAAGCGTATTTAATTGAGTTTACAATTAATTATTTATTGGTTTTCTATTTAGTTCCTGAGGGGCTGAAGTTTTTTATTTTATCATGGCTTAGTGTCACTGAGTAACTGCTATTGTTGAAAACCTTATTAAAAGTATTTTCATAATTTCCTGCCTTTATTTATAACAACACTAACTAGAGCAGTTAATAAGCCAATACTTACTTACTGCTAAGGGCTGTTTTTCATTGCTGCTTTTTGAACCGCAGCCAGGTTAGTAATCCACATTTAATATCCATTCTCTAGCGTCCTGATCTCAGCAGGTAGGGAGAGTGAGAAACACCTGCCTCCAGACTAACACAGACTTGGCAATGAGCACTTGTAGCAGTAAGAGGAAGCTGGGGTGGTTCTGGGTGAGAAAGGAGCAAGGGCTTGATATCAGTGAGCATTCACAAGGCAAGCTGCTGAGAAATGTGTGTGGGTTGGGGATTTTTCAGTTCTTTGTTTTTAAGAGGAAGCAGATGTAAAGTTCAAATATTAATTTCCAGCCTAATCCGTGCCTGGCAGAGAGGTTTCAGGCTCCTTGCCTGGTTTATTGCCCTGCTCTATGAAACCTTACTGTTTCTGCTGTTCCTGGGAGAAAGTGGGAGAGTCACCCTGTGTGCTTCCCTGGCACGGTGGAGCTGCTGTCCTGCACCGGCGCAGTATCTGGCACCAAGTGTGACACCTTCAGAACTCTTGGGACAGCAATCCATGGAGGTGGCACATTAAATCCTGTTAATGCTTCTTGAGGAGCAGAGTGAGCTCAGATCTCCTCTGCTGCTGCAGTTTAGACCAGCACTTTTATGCTGCAAGTGGGAGGGATGCTTTTGTGATCATGTGAAGTCTCAACAGTAGGAAGGGAAAATGTGACAAAGAATAATCCTCCGCTAAGGAGCTTGCAATTTAAATACAAGCCCATTGTTTCAGGATTTAAAGAGATTAGTGCCGTGTAACCTGGACACTGGGCGGGCTAACTCTGGCCTGCCTGGTCACCCTTCCCAGCCATCACCTAACGTAAATGACCTTGTGTGGAGGGGAGGCACCGCAGTCGTTGTTTGCTCTCCAACAGGTCTGTGCATTGCAGTCATTTTACTATCAAATAATCTCAGCAGCCCCAGAACAGGCTGAAAAATGCACTTCTCTTCCCTCCAACAGCACTGAGATTTTCAGTAGGCAAATGTCTCCCCAGACTCTGTGCTTGGATGATTTTCCAGGCCTTGTAATTTGCTGCTTTTTGGAGAGCACAGCGCCTGCAGGCAGCCTTTGGGTCACTGTGGATACTGAAAAGCTGCTAGGCAGAGAAATTTGCCATCTCCTTGCACTGATTCTGTGGGAACTTTCCTTTGCTATGCAAGCTATGTAAACAGTAAGATAGGGTTTTGTAAATAATTCTCACACCTGCTGTTTTTTCACTTACATTTTTGGTACAGCAACATAATATTTCAAATGGACGTCTGGTGCTTCAGCCAATCACCTCAGGACAGGTGTGGACACTGTCCAATGGTCTTTTGGAACTAGGACATATAAATGATATTGTAAAATTAATAAATAATTCATTCTCTCGCTGGACTTGCTTTCTGCTGCATCTCAGAATTCCTCCTAACCCTGCCACAGGTCACAACAGATCCCTGCACGAACTAGGCCCTCCTCACCCTCTCAACAAGATTCTCCAGCTTCTGGGCTTTTTTGAGGACTGGTCTCAGTACTGGCAGAGCAGATGTCTAGCTGGAGATTGGTACCTGAAAATAGACTATCATCCTGCAATCATCCACTCACACTGAGGCAGCCAAGTTTCTTCCAGGGAGCTTTTCCATAGCACCACATTTTTCCAGCTCATTCCTTTCTCATACCCCATTAAGGCATATTCTCACTTCTCTCTTTCAGTCTTTTATAACTTTATCAACCAAAACTGATGCACAGTATTAAAAATTGTCACACTCGGGTTATTCCATGTCTATCAGGGTAAAAGTAGATGTATTTCCTCTTATAAATAAAATACATCACTCTGTTGACTACCACTATTATCCTGTTTAGAGGGTGGCTATGCTTAAGTAAGAGTTTCTGTCACTCATGGTATCCCAGAAACTATTCTTATATAAAACATCAAGTACCATTTCCATATGAAGCTTAGAAGTATTCTTTTCTGGATGTGAAAATAAGAATATTTTTCTGTTCCAGCATTTTTTATCCAGACACTGGGCTTTTAGGGTTTGTTTACCCTGTAACAGGTGGAAGCAGTGCTCTGTAGTTACCTTCTCATGAAATTACCTATTTTGAGTTCAGGTGATCACCTAGGAAAATGCAGCAAGCGAAATAACAGCACTCCAATTAAAAGAGTGAGTAGGTTCACTGCCTTATGAGGTTTTGTAACCTAATTACCAGCATGTATATCAGCAGTGCTTCAATGTTCTAGGTGAACCTGCTTCAACAAGAGGGCTGGACTAGATGACCTCCAGATGTCTCTTCAACCCCAACCACTAATGATTCTGTGATACAGCAATTTATGTAACAATTAATTCAGTGAATTACTTCTATACCTAAAAAATAAATTACTAAGCACTTCAGTTCTTCCTTGCACAGAATAGAGATTTTATATTTGGTTTCATGTAAAAGATTCACGTTGGACTTCCCAGTATAAAAGTCCAAAGGTAATTCGAGAGTAGCATTGTGTGTTTGTTTGGATAATTAGTTGAAACCAAGGACCTATAAAGAACACATTTATTTCCACCTTTATACCACCTTCATTTTCAGTGCTGTTTGAAGAGGACAAATACAACAATAAACATTTTGATAGCCACTTCAAGATCACAAGAGGTGACTAATATTATTATTGCAATGGGCCTTACGGATATTTAACAGCACATAGCAGATATTAATATCTTCTTTCATTTCATTGCTTCACTTACTGAAGCAAGAGCTTTATGAGAATTTGGTGTTGTTGTCACTGACCTTTCCTCTCAAAAATATTTACTACCATATTCACCATCAGTATTTCTTTCAATGGCATCTATGTTTAAGGAAAAACAAATCTTTTCTTTATTCTCTTTATAGCTTAATCTTTTTTTCCCCCTGTTATTATTTTGACTTAATAAAAAGGCTTTTTAAAATGATCAGTAAACCATGCCTGTGAAATATACCGTCTGGGAGCAGAAAGAGACCCAGAGTACAGATGAGTCTTAAAAGAGAAATATTTTACAAAAAAAGCAGCACAAAAAAGGAGATTTTTAAAATTTTTATTTATTTCCTTCTACCACATCAAATATTGTTTCCACTAAATGACAGAGAGGACGAAGAACTAGAGAAGACACCACACTAGTGAAGGACTAATAGCTTTTTATCCTGTGTAATTTATGCTTGGGGTTACAATGCAGGAAGTACTTAAGCCTGCTGTGATTCAAGGTTCATATGAAAACAAGCAAGTCCTCTGATTTAAAAGGAAGTAAATCACTTCAATCTCAGGTTATTAACTGTGGCAGTGGTGGGAACATTCTCTCCATTTTTTTTGCATTTGTGATGTTTCCTTTACATCACTCTAAAGAGATGTTCAACTATCAACAAGAGAGTATGTGTCAGGCAACAAAAATAATCTTGGAACACAGAAGGATTATAGGGAAAAAATGGCCTCACATGAAACTGGCTACTACACCCCTGATTTCCATCCAACTCTTCAGCATCTGGGACACCCCTTAAGAGGGTTCACACTTAATGCATTATCATAACCTAGATCAATTACAGTCTGAGAGCTCTGAAAATGCTTTTCACCCCTGGGTTCAGCAATTACTGATATTGCTAAAAAGCAGCCATCCCTGACACGAAACAACAAGGCCATTTTGTGCGGCACATCTATTGAGTGGTTGGAAAGGATAGTGAAGACTTTCTGTCATGGAACAGCTCCACGCAGTGCAGTTAGCCTAGGAATGATTGTAATTAAAAGCACTGATTTACCCTGTTGAAAATAATTAAAGTGCTTGTTATTGGTCTTATGAATGCTGTCGTGCACTGTCATGAGAAGAGTGCCTTTAAATAGCTCATGACATTTCCTGTGGTAGCACTATTTCCAGAATCAATGCTTCCCATATTTCAGACGGATGCTTCTCAGAAACATAGATGTGAATCATTATCTCTTCGAGGTATATAATGATAAAAGGGCATTTCCCATGCAGGGAGTATTTATCTAGGAAACGTATCTGTGCTTCTTTGTGCTCATGCAATTCCTCTGTAATACAACAGTGGATTTGTACAATCAAAAGCTTTACCAACTACATCAACAACGAAAAAGCCAAAAAAAATGGATGTGTAACCTGACAGTTTAGACACTCTAAGCTGGATCTCTTCACACCATTCTATGAGCTCACAGAATCATAGAAAAATTCAGTCCAGAAGGGACTCTGGGAGATCATCTGGTCTATTCTCTTCCTCAAAACAGGGATACTTTCAAAGTCCAAGCTTTGAAACCTTGTCTAGTTAAGTTTTAAATATTGCTAGAAATACATGATCAATTATCTGTCTGCTTCAGTGGTGTTAGTAATTTCAAAGCAGTACGTAAAAAGAAAATGGAGGCTTTTTGTGTGTATACTGCCCAATCATAAAATGAGTTAATGAACCTGAGCAAATGTAAGACATTTACAAATGAATGTAGAAAGCAGAAAAGCACCAAGTGCAATTATTGCTGCCATTTCTCTGCTGAACCATTTTAAGCTTAACTTGCCTGTATTTGAGTCAGCAACCAAAGCAAACATTAAAACACCTGAGAGTTAAATCATCTAATAAATCCACACAAATTCAGCCCTTTGCTTGCCTACAGGAGCTTGTCTTTAAGACAAATCCATAACAGTTTCTTCCTGGAACAGTCCTAGGAGTCTTCATTTAGACATCTTTTTACTAGAAACCCTCAGCAACCTTGGGTTAAAGATAATGGGCAAAAAGTGAGAATGCTCTTTTTTAAAAAAGGGTGCAATATTTTTATCATTTTATTCCTTCCTGTGTGGCTTCAGATTAAAACACTGATGTCCTGATAATGAGACACAGTTTTATGAGATACATTAATCTCAGCTGCACCTTCTGAAAGGGCAGCCACTGTGGTTAAAGCCTGGTGTGCTTTGCACAGACATAAAAACGAAGCTTGTGTAAGGTATTATTCAAATGCAGCGGCAGAGCCAAAGGCAGAGAGTATGAATTTCTGTGAACTCCGCAGGTTTTGTGGTACTGAGCACATTCTTTCACTGTACTGCTGAGAAGGGTACCTTACCTGTGCCCATTCGCTCACATAACTGTGCTCTGGGTCTTGGTGATTTCTTAACCTTTCCATTTCAAACACCCACAGGACTATGTAAGTTCCATTTAAGCTGTGATTTTCATAATTTTCAGAAATGTTGAAAGCCTTTTCATGCTGACACATGTTTGGCATGTGTGAGTTTAGGTACGGCCAGAGATTTTGAGGCAGATGATATGTTCCTGGTATTTTCAGAATCACAGAATCACAGAATGGTTTGATTTGGAAGGGACCTTAAATATCATCCAGTTCCCGCCATGAGAATGGACACCTGCCACTAGACCAGGTTTCTCAAAGCCCCATCCATCCTGGCCTTCAGCCCTTCCAGGGGTGGGGCACCCACAGCTTCTCTGGGCAGCCTGTTCCATTGTCTCTCACCACCCTCACAATGCAGAAATGTTTTAACGCTGTTTCATTTCGTCAAGAACTTCAGGTTACCTGGAGGATGTGTAGAGCAGCTGTAAAAATGAGGACAATAATTTTGGAACAAATGTAGAAAAGACCTGTCAAATTCACCATAAATTTGCATCATTTACCAAGATGGGACAGCCTCTCAAAGGTGTAAGTGAGCCACATCACTGGATGCTCATTGGAGCAAACATAGAATTGATTGGATCCAGATTTCTGAGTGATGCTTTGCCATAGATCAGCTCGTACAATTTACAGAGCTCCTTTTGATGCTTGATAGGAAGGTTAAATTCCAAGCATGAAGACAGCCCCACCCAAAAATGCCGTCTCCTGCCACTCAGTAGATTGTCAGGATGTGTGGAGAGTTCCTGGGAGCAGTGGGGAGCACAGCAGGGATGGGTGGCTGTGTTGGCAGGGCTCACACACTGATGTTTTGTACACCTAATACCTGGGAGTGTGGAGGGCAGCCTAAAATATGGAATGTTCCAGCAATAAGTATGTGTGATCCAACTGCAAAGCACCATGAGCCAGTTGGAAATGCAACATTATTCAATTAAGAATGGAAGCACTTTAGTATTCTTTAAAGTTCAGTCTTCTTTGTATTTACTTTCTTTTTAGCTATTTTTTAGATGATTATTATTTCCTTTTACTTCAGAAGAGATTTAGGCTTCAAAAGCCTTAACAAATTGCATCTATATCCAAATCTACATTTTTCTTTCTGTATTCATCCAACCACAAGGAATGTAAAGTAATTTCTTGATTCCTTTAAATGTTTATAAAATAAATTTTACGAATCTGCAAATTTAGCAGAACAGATTTTTTGTGGTTAAAGTATCCAGCACATGGATCATGTTTCATGATAGAGAAAATACTTACTACTAATTTCACATTTTAATTATGGTATTTTTTAGAAATACTTTTTTAAAAGCTTTATCATGTTTTGAAAAAGTATGTTTATGGTGGTGTTCAAAATAATAATTCAAATAGCATTTCTAATTTTCTATTTTCCTCATGGATTCAAACTCATGCCTTTAAGTTTACTTAAACTTTGTAATAGGAGGAACACAACTCATTCCTCCTATTTCAAGAAAAAGTTAGAAAAATCTTGATACAAAAGCTGAAATAAAGTTTAAGGAAGTCTTAAAGTCTGGAGCTATCAGAAAGTGGGAAATGCAGCTTTCAAATTAAATGTGAACCTCTAAATTTGAAGTCCAACTTATTTCTTCAATTTCATCAGAATTTGAAAAATTAAATGAAAAAAAAAAAAAAAAAGAGAAGGATGAAATGTTCATGACTTTTTTTCTCCATTTTTGGGTGATTGTAAAGTAGATCTGGCTCTGTCAGAGCAGAGATTCAGCTGACCAGGCTCAGCTGTGCTGTGCTCCAGGGCTCCCAGCCCCACACTGGGCTGGTGAGGACAGGAGAGGCCACAGCCCCAAGGCCACCAGGCAGTCCCCCGGGCCACCAAGGCTCAGTCCCAGGCCCTGTGTCATTCCTTCAGCCTCTTTTGGCAGCAGCCACCCATCGTAGTGAGGCATACAACAGATATAATCCCAGCACAGTGCTTGCTCACTTGAGTTACAGCATTTTCTTTCCACCTCACAGTTTCAGATTTGTTTTACAAATTTTTCCCTGTGTACATTAATGTCTTATTTCGCAACCTTTCCCAGTGCTTCTGCAAATACTGATCTGTACTCAACAGATATTTTCTTTCTTTTAACTATATGTAGCCCTCACATAGTTACTGTTAGAAGGGCTTTCACCCTGTAGGCAAAATTTTAGTCTTGCAATCAGTCATACATTGAAATTTCCCTTTCAGGAAGAAAGGAATTCCATGCAATTGTGGGACAAGACATCCTAAATGTCTTAAACAAACCTTAAAACAAAAATAGCCCAGGATAGTGGTCATAAAACTGTAAAGAATATGACATCAATTTTCTCATGACAATTTAAACCAAATGCAACGAGCATGCAAGAAACAACAACATACCTTCCTAGCTAGCACAGACACCAAATATGAATGGTGTTACTTTCTCAGCACAAACAGCTTATTAAAAAAAAATAAAAATCTATGTAATGTTTCCTTGTAAAGAACAAACAGCTCATTTAAATAGGATTCATAACTTTCGTGCCAAGTTTGAGAACCTGGAAAATTAATCTCAGTGTGGGTGGAAGAAGTGTGCTTTTTCCCTTGACTAAACACAGCTTTCCTCATTTTAAAAAAGCGCCCTCCAAACCACAGTGGAACTTCTTCCTGTGGTCTCCCAGGTGACCTGCTGTGGTGACAGGGGGAGCACGTTCCATGTGTTTCCTTTACAGGAGTTACTGAGGCTGCAAAGCACCTGTACACAGAGAGCTTCTGTTTCTCCTGCAGAGCCTCCTTCTGCTGCTGCAGGGTTCCACCTCTCCTCCCACCGCTGTATATCCCAGTGACACCAGCTGGGATGGGCCATGGAGTACCAGGACACAGCAGGAACTGATCAGCTTGGTTTGGCTCCAGGGTGTTCAATTCCTTGTTAGTCTGCTCCAGGTGTCAGCACCCCCCAGCACTGCCTGTGGTCCCAGCTCCGTGTCTCTTACAGGGCACAGTCTACAGAGCTTTCCCACCTGATCTCAGGAAAGTTATTCTGCAGTTGTGGGGATGGGAGTGGAACAGGAACTGTTGGGGAAGGGCCTGAGGGCCTGGAGATGTCCTTCAGCACTTGTATAGGTTGGTGTGTCTCCTCAGAGCAAGGAGACAGGATGCCAGTTGAATCTCAAGAAGATCCCAGGGAACAATATCCAGGTATGGAAATCTGCTAATCCAGGTCAGAGGCTGCTCCACATAGGATCTTGCTTTAACTGTGCAGGGAAGATTCAGGCTGACACAGCCACAAGCTTATAAAACTCATTTTTCCTTTCCCTGCCACAGTGGTGACAACTAATTTTAAAAGTATGTGCTCTTTATGAGCCTGACTAATAGCCCTTTGGGCGTCTTTCTAATTACTTCAATAGCCTTGGGTGGGGTCTTGGACGTTTTAGTTACCTTGTGTGCCAATAGGGTCAGCTGCTTCTCCTCTGGTAGTGTGTGTCCACATGGGAGAGAGAGACAACACTGGGAAGGTTTTGGCACATACGTCTTCTCTGCTCTCCTGGAATTCAGCAATGCCTCAGCAGACTAATTAACAAGCCACAGGGAACCACAGAGAGATGG
Organism: Oriolus oriolus; assembly: GCA_013400235.1. Classification (NCBI taxonomy): domain Eukaryota; kingdom Metazoa; phylum Chordata; class Aves; order Passeriformes; family Corvidae; genus Oriolus; species Oriolus oriolus. Next base: position 179,462 of record VXBT01007969.1, on the reverse strand, counting down.
CATTTATTATGATTAGAAGTAAACTAAGAAGAGTATTTGGGCAAAGAGGGAGGCAGAGTAAACCACCACAGGTAAACTGCAAAGCCACAAACTTGGCGTGCAGGGCTTGGCTCCCAGCCCACCCGTGCTCCTGCCATTCCCCCAGCCCCAGGGCTGGATACCAGGAGGAGGCAAGACACTGGGTCACGACAAGAGGAGACTGTGGGACATGGAGGCAGAGAGAGGTAAGGACAACGGGCAGCTGCTGAAAAGAATGTAAATCCTCCCGAATTTGCAGCTGCTAGGGGGTCGCTGGGTTAACACTGGGAGAAGCAGTGGCTGCTTCACCGTCTGAATGCCCTATCTCCTTTCTGCCTGTCAAACACCAAAGATAAAGTTCTGCCCCATTCAGCTATCCATGAAGACCTTACAGCTCTATTGCAAATATTTTTCTGTGATTAAAATGGGGCTCCTGAAATAGGTTTGGGCCCCTTGCCTGAGAGAGTGTTTCAGGACCAAGCCCTAGTTTATTAGGAAAAATTAGAATAACGTCAGAGCTATTATCTCCCTGGGACACATGCTCGAGCCCAGTTATCTTCTCAGTTTCTTTCTGCTCTCCAGCTAAAGACAGCAGGACATGCACATCCCCAGAGGGAGGGGGTGGAGGGAATAAAAGAGGTTATTGTCACAGAGGCAGTAACCTGTAAAATCTGCAAAGCTGCCTTCATCTTTTCCCTTTGCTGTCCAATGTTTCAACAACTTAACTCAGCTGTTGGTTTTACATTAGGCTTACTGTCAAAATAAAAATAAAAAAAGAAAGGTAATGGCTGAAAGAAAGAGAGAGGAAAAAGAGAAGGGATCAGCCATCTTCTTTTTAGAATTTCATACAGGATTATGTTAAATTTCTTTCTTTTTCCTGCTTCCCCAGTTTGTTAACATTTACATTTAATCTCTCTTTGATACTTCCCAGAATCTGTTTTTGCTTAATCTGTCTCCTTCCCTTATTCTCTATTTGGCTAAAATGTGGCATAACCATTAGATCCAGCTCTTAAAAGTACAGGGTCAATTTTGCTTTTCCTCATTTCTGCCGTCAACAGCCAGCACCGTGTGAGGACAGAGGGACCTTTTAGAAGTGAAATGTACATCATTTTGAAACCCTCCATTCACCTGGACACGTAGTTTTAGTTTAATGATCAAGAAATTTTACAGGTCACAGAAGGAGGTTATCTAATACTGACCTTAATAGTGACATAGATCTACATTTAGAGATCACTGGGAGATAGAAGTGGTCACAAGAGGACTGTTATCTGAGCAATTATTCCTACTCTCTTTTCAAGTCTTCTCTGGTTCCTTAACAGCCTGCTAGCCCGCGCTGTGCACAACACTGGTGTTGTCGCTGTACTTGGGCCTACCTGCTTTCGGATATAATCTGCCACACGTGTTTTCTGCACCCAACCGGGCTGGCACCCCTTCATAAACACAAGGCACGAGGTCTGACCTGGGGGGGCAGCTCCAGGCCAGTGAGGCCAAGCAGTTCCCATTTGCACCAGCCTGACCAGCAAATTGGCCAAGAGGGGCTCAGAGCTGTCCTGAGGCCGCAGGAGTGAATGAAGCCGTGCTGGCCAGGGAGCCTGTCCTCATCCCCCAGAATGAAGCACAGGCTTCTCCTGGCATCCTGAGGAGGAACAGGGGTACTCACGGTGCCGTCAGCACCTTGGTGAATGAGCTTTTGTGGAAACAGCAAGCTGGAAATGCCCAGTATCCTGAGGGATATCTAAAAACCTCCAGAGTCATTTTGTGACTAAATCCTCAGAACACAGTGCTAAAATGGATTTTCTGTCCTTTTTTCTCATCTCCAGCCGTGCTCTGCAGTTTGATTCAAACCTTTGCTTCCGTGCTACAATTCCACATGCATGAGATAGGAGGTTACCTCTTCCACATTTCTTCTCCTCTGTTGTTTTCCTACTTTTACTGCCTGCCCTGCAGCACTGCCCCAGTGAGATTATTCCTTATCTCCCACTACACCTCTGCATGCTCTCCTGACCACTGTGAGAGCTTTTCAGTGTTGGCTGCCTCAGACAATCCCACCATGGCAGTGGTGCTGCACAGCTGTCCTCCCATGGAGTGGGGACATCGTACAAACAGTGGGATGTGTCTGGTGTGGCTCTGCCCAGCTCCCATCACATCCTTCTCTGACTCTGTTGATGCTTTTGTCGTTCCAACACCTGAACAGCGATACTGATGGCACCCCCCACCCCGTGATGCTGAGCTCTTTAAGATCCACATTATTAGAGATATGAATTCTGCTTGAGGAAACATAATATCTGAAGCTTGGTTAAAAGATAAGATGCTGCAGTCATGTGAACACAGATGTGTGAAGGGAGTCAGGCAGATAGTCATCTTGTTTTGCAGCAGGCATTTCCATGTTTCTCCAAAGAGGATAGTCATAAAACCTGTGTCTGTAGATAAAAACCTACCACTGCTTTCTGTGGAGCCTGTATGTAGACAAACTTATTCATTTCTTCAACTGTTTGCATGATCCTTTTGAGCTCTGTAAGCTCAACTAAGAGTACTAAATCCACACCATTACCGATTTGGATTTTAGTGCCCAAACCTCACTCAGGGAGGTATATTAAGCCTAGCTCTTCTTATCATATCTCCTGTTACAGGGGCATAATTAGTGCTGAGTGGAAACCAGGTTTACTGCCCTGCAAAAGATGTTCTGTTGTCAAAAATGTTGAGACAAATCCAACACCTTTCAGAGAAAGAGAGGTTCAACTTCACTCCTTTTGTTAAAGTCATTTCACTTTGTGTAAGTAAATACTCATTAGAAGTAGAAGTACTTAAGAAGAAGAGTGAGGAAGGTGCTCATTAGGTTTATAAAATGCTCATGGGATGTGGAGGAGACAGGCTGGGATGCCTGTCTCTGTTAATACTGATTTCCTTGAAGGAAATAGAGTGCTTTCGATGGAGGAGCCTGAAGGACTCTCTCCACATGCAGGCAAGTGACAGGTAAGGTTCTTGTCCCAAAGTGGAAATTACAAGGACTTGAATCCAAATTTTCCACGTTTTGTAGCAGTTCACCAAAAGATTTCATTCATTCACTGAGGACTGAATACTCTCTTAAGCTGGACCAACCATTCCCTCTGGGGTTTAGAAATATTTCCTACCAGAAATGGTACACACATTTTCCCCAACTCAGAAAATTTCGGTTTCTTTTAATTGACGTTTTCCAAGAAGAAACATATCAACCATTCAGTTCCCTGCCACCTCTAGGTTTGACTGAATCTCACTGCTTTTACTGTTTAGAAAAGGGAGATAGATAGTACTTTCTCTCTCCCTTCTGCAGCGTGGCTACTGTATTCTGTAAACACTGCTCTTGTTTTGGAAGGAAGGAAGGAAGGAAGGAAGGAAGGAAGGAAGGAAGGAAGGAAGGACAAAATGGATAAGAAACAGGGTCAGTCTGGCCTCCATGACAGTTTTTGCTATTGTGTATGACAGAAAGAATCGGGATCAAAAGTATTGGTTCAAGTCCCACTGAACTGAAGTAACTTAGCAACAGAAAGTTGTTCACCTCACAAATAGCATGGAGGTCTCACTGCTCAGTGGATCATCAGTTCACTGGAGGCTTTGTGCAAGTCAAGCCAATTAGAGTGTTCTCCTGGTGCCTTGGCGCTTGATACAGCCCAGGACGTGAGGAGCAACTGATACAACCTCTGATGAGTGACAACCATCAGAGAGGGAAGGTTGCTGTGGTGCAATAGATTCTGTACTGCTGGGCTTCACAGGCAGGAAAGACCACTTGTCCCCTCGCAGAGGGAGCTGCTGTCAGCAGCGTGCTCCCTCCCTCTGTGTGATTACACACAGACATGCGTACGCGCCTGCATGTGTAGTTCTTCAAGGGAAAAAAAGGAGGTGAGAATTTCCTGGGTTTTCCATTACATTTGCCGTCAACCTTTTGTGCCAAGCCGAAGAAGAAAGCGAGAGCACATCAGAGAGGAACCAGCCCACACCCTTCTCAGCAACAAGAGAGGTATTTGGTTGCGTTGTCACCCCTGCACCGTGACGTACATGATCAAGAAATCTTGGCAGTTAATAAAAACTCAGTGCTATAAATTTGGGTGCTTTGTGGGTGCTAGGACAGCAGGGGCAGCCTATTCTGGAAGGGATCAGAGAAACAGAGCGGGCAGCAGCAGCAGCAAAAGCTCAATTTTCCCCCCTCCGGAGGCAATATGTCTGACACAATTGGCAGCTCATTTCTCCTGCCCTGAGATGTGAGCTGCCTCTGAATGCCTCCCTTGTGCTAGAGCTGGTACTGAGCTAAATGTGGGCCTGGTGCCAATGATTACAATTCCCATTAGCTGGAATATACATTAACTTCAGAGGTTTCAGACCTCTCCAGCAAGGGAATTGCCTGCTGTATGCATCCATTATTTTTCTGGAAGAGAAAGAACTCTGTTTTGTGCCTGTTATTCACTCACACAGTCTGTTTGTTTTGGTTTATTCTGGGATTTTTTAGGAAGCTGGCACTGTTAAAAACAGTTTTATGAAGGCCCTGAGGCAGTTTTGTCACCACAAAGTAGCGTTTTATACTGTCATGCAACGTGGCACTGGGCTGCAGCTGCTGGGGATGAGGATATGCCCCAGCCACAGGCAGCTCCGGGAGCCTGGTGGGATGGCTGGAGGTTTGCATCTACCTGTGCCCCACCACCTGTGTGCACACAAGGTGAGAGGATGCCCTGTGAGCCAGAGCAGAGAGCCAGGGATCACAGCTGGGAAGAGTCTCCTGAAAGCTGCGGAGATTTAAAGCAGTTGGGAGAGCTCTTTTAAAGCCAGGGCATTACCTGTGCTTTCCACTCCCCTTTGCTTCTTTATCCTTGATCAAACCTCCCATCCTGGACAGATTTTAGCTGTAAACCTGAGTTGTTAAATCAATGAGCTCTCTCCTCTCCTGAAGCCTAAGGTACAGTCTAGGGCTTTGAGATGCTATCCACTTTACAGCTGTTTATCAAGAAAAATCCCGGTTCACAAGTCTGAAAATGTGTTTTGAACAAAAATCCAACACTTAATGTGTTCAGGTTATTGATTGTTACTTTAGTCTGCGCAGCCTAGGAGATTTAATTGGTTCTGACCTCCTTTTCCTCTCCAACCTGTGTGTTATTATCTGTGCTGTCAGTAAAACTGTCTCAACTCTTATTACTATAATGTAGTTTCTGTTTAACTAAAGGGAGCCAAAGAAAGTCCTGGACAAGTGAGTAGCTAATATCTGCTGTCACTCTTGTGTGTCCTCACACCTCCTTACACCTGAAACAGGGGTCTTGATTTTTAATCTGAAGAATCTGGTCACTTTTTTCATCTCCTAAGGCTTCTAAACAAATCTGTGTGCTAAATATCACTGTTGGTTATGTCAGCTGGGAATCCTGCATGATGTGACCTGTTTGAGTAAAATAAAGTGAAAATTCCTTTCTCCCTTCCTTCATCTTGGTGGCTCATTGAATCATAGGCACAGTATGGGGGATTGATCAGACACCTAAAGTACCCCAGGGCATCAGCAGAGGTGAGGGCTTTGTGTGCTCAGTGTGGCACAGACACGCTCTGGCTGAAGGATTTTAGAGTCTAAAGAGATAAACAGATGAGGAACAAGGGCAGCATTGTCCTTCCTTTTCTGCTCACAGGTAAGCAAGGCAGAAAAAGTCAATGTTTTACTCAAAGTTTTCTTTTTACCTGAAGCAAATGTTTGCCTGCGTTACACAAAGAAAGAAATGGAAGTGTCCCCAAATTACTCTTGAAGACCTTTGCCACAAAGTTGTTCTCACATTTGAAAACTTTGCTGCTTCAGGAAAAGATGAATTGGTTCCCTGGAGGTGTGACAGCTGAGTACACTGGTAGCAAGGAAAAGTAACTCTTGCCTCTCTAAAGATCTGTACATTCTCAGTGGACCTGAGGTGTCAGACACACATCAGACCTCCCATTTTTTGAGGAGGTTTTGTCTTCCTGCATCCTACCTACCTGCAAACTGGTTTAAGGGGCTTATTTAGGAGACTAGGAACTATTGATTCCCATTTTGCAGGAAAAATGCAGTTGGTTTGTGATTCCTCAGTGTGAAAAAGCTCGGTGGGGCAGGGAAGGCTCACTTTACGGAGGGCAGTGTTTGGTACCTGAAGGTTCAGGCTTTGCTTTGCAGGCCACCTGTTGCATCTCTCATTGCTTTGTTCACATGGCTCCCCAAGAAGAAGGGAAGAGCTGGACCACCCTTCTGCTTCTGCCTGAAGGGAATAGTTTGAGTTGCTCTCTCTCCTCACTCCCGTATTAAGTCCCCCACCCTTCCCTGAAGAGCCCCACCAGCGCTGCACTGGAGTAAACAAGTGGGAATCTCAGCGTGTGAAAAGGCAGAAGCAGTAGATGGAAGTTTTCAGATCAGGAATCAAACTTCCACATTGCACTTCCCTTTGATTCTGCTTTTATCTCAGGTCTTTTGCACAAGACCCCAGCTCTGTTCATCTCCTGTGTCTGTTTGCTGGTGTGATAACCTCACCTACATCTGGCACCCACTCCTAACCCTGCCCCTCTTCTGTCATCCTCTTTGCATGATCCAGTCTCATCCCACTCCAGTCCGAGCCTTCATGCAATGCCACTGCATGACACCCCACCTCTAATACTATCACCACATAATCCATCCTTTTTTTGTGTCTCTAATCTCTTAATTTTATAATTATTATTCAGAGTCTTTGCCTCTCTCTTTACCCCAGAACAATTTTATCCACAATTTCGATAAGCTGAAGAATCTTATACTCTGAACTGAAATGTAAAATCTCTAGAAAGCTCTGGTCTGGCTGTTCTCGATAATGAGTGGAAATGAGCTTATGTTCAGCATTTGGTGTTTCACTCTGCTCCTGAGATAACACCGGTTATTCCCGGGTTTGTATTGTCAAGCTCTGCTTTTGTTTTGCTTTGGATTTAACATTTCATGACATTTACTGAGGAGACTTTTTTTTTTCTGCAGTTCTGAGGATCTAATCGTGAAACTCCCCCCGTGAATGTTCACCGCTGTCATTACTGGCTTTGCAGGCTGAAAAGCAGGAAATGCTCTGCATAGCTGACCTTCCTTTATGATATTAGCAGTGATTTGTGACAGATACTTCTTGTCTGCTGCGTTTCAGACCCCGTTTTACAGTAGCACTGCTAACAGCATTTTCTGTTGCTTAACTCTAAGTCACGGCCCTGGTGTTTATGCTGGCTTCATGCCACTGGAGCTTACACTGGCGGCCAACAGGTTGCAACAAAGCAGAACCGATGGGATCTTTGGAAAGTTAAATTATCCAAAAGGGTTATGCTGCATTACCCAGCGAGGTCTACGTGCTTAGAGGCTGCTATAAATCCTCAGAGGGTCTCTCAGGGAGGTGTGGCTGTAGTGATTTACATCAGCAACTGCCCAAGCAGCCACAAGGAATGTTAACAGTCTGCGTTTTACAAAGTGCAGCAAGAGAAATCAGCCTGCCCTCAGTGACTTTCTGTGCTAGCTCCTGCTGACTACTGACTCCTTCTCCTGTCTCCATGCTCCTTCCACTGCGGATTGCTGTGGGCAGCAGCACCCTGACTGATGCTTGAGGGACTGAACAAAAAAGGCCCTGGCATATGCATCATTAGGTGGCATCAATCATTTCTACATAGTCTAACACACATTTGACCAAAGCTGCCTTACTGACACATCATTTTTATGAAGTCTTGGTTTAGGGAAGACCCTGGCTCACTGTTGCTGGGCCGAAACTGTGGGCATCACTCTGAGCTGTATTCACAGCTCCAGTTTCAGTATCTAGGCTGTCTGTACAGCGCCTGGGGAGAACGCCTGGTTTCTGAGAATGTTTCTCATAATCCAGGCTGAAGCACAGAGACTATCTAAGCTAGTCAAGAGGAAATACCAAGAAGAAAGGGGCGTATTAAATTTTGTGTCTCTTTGGAGCTTAAAGCTAGCGGGAGTTACTTGTCTCTGCTCAAGTTTTCATTGCAAACATGAGCCCTCTCCCTATCTTTTGTATCTAAAGCAATAGAGAGATCTCTTCTTAGATAGTTAACACACTCAACTAGGAACAAAGAACCTGGATTCAAATACCTCCTCTACTTGAGGCAAGTTGAACTTTCATCTTTTATATGAGCTTGGTGAGCAATGCAATATCGATGGAATGTATCCTGCTTCCAAATAAAAAAGATGGCTAGGCAATAAGACCTGCATCTTATGTGTGAGTGCTGTGATCATGGCAAAAAAGCACCATCTTCCCTTTCCTTCTCTCTGCCACAGTAAATATTTAATTACCTCCCACAGACAGCAAGAGATTCACCAACAGAGCTGAAAAGCTCCATCCCAGAAGATCCTGTAATTCAGGTCTTAGGGTATTTCTTATGGAGTATATCCACATCTCCTCGGGCAGAGAATGGGCTGAGCCAGGACACCTTATAAAGCAGACAACTTCTCAAACACACAAGTCACAGAGTACAATATGTTTCCCATCTGCTTCCTGAATATGTGGAAAAAACTGAAATGTGCAACATGGGACTTGAGAAGGAGCCTTTGCAGTCATATGTTTCTGTAAGTATTAAGACAAGTCTCAATATTTTGTTTGAAATATGAACTAGGATGTGAGAAGCTCTGTTTTTTAAGGTAGATACAGTGATACAAGCATTTAAGAAGCCTCACAAGGGCAGCTCAGGCACACAAGGAATTCAGATATCTGCAAAGCTGCCTGTGCAGAATTTAAATTTCAGTTATTTAAATGTAAATCTGTAAAGTATCAGCTCAGCATCTAAGTGCTCCTGTGAATGTGAGCTCAGGCAGCGAGATGAAGGCAGCAAGGGAGCTCTGGGGCACAAGGACAGCTAAAAGGTGCCTTAAAATCCCTTCCAGCTTCCAACTCTTGGCACTGTGTGGCCATGAAAGGTTCATCCCGGCTGTGGCTGCTCTGAGGCTTTGTGAGATTCTGACATCGGAATTGTTGCTGCAGGAAGATGCTAGCTCAGCTGAGGGGCCAGCAATACTCATTATGGACTACGGGGTTCAAATGCCAGCATTTGTCTAGTTTCAAAAGGCCTTTTCTTCTCCTAGGAGCTTGTGCAGAGCTAATTTTTTCCCCCTCTCTTTGCTCTCCTTGTTAAGAGGGTATTTCTTTGCCTCTTGCAAAAGCCACTTTCTTTTTTTGGTAGATGGCAGTGGTGCTGTGTGAGCTCCTGCAGCATCAGATCAGTCCCTTATATTTTGGGCAGAGGAATGGATCTGCTCTCGGTGTCTGCCCCCAGCTCTACCATCAGTTCATTCAGTGAGTGAGTCACTTTGTGTGGATGTCTCTGTTTCTCCATCCCTGTGGTGGGCAGGACATCAGTGTCTGTGTCACGCACATCGTTCCACTGTGCTGGCAGACTGGCAGGCAGATCCTGCAATGCCTGTGGCACAGGGCAGGGCTCTGGCTGCAGAGCAGAGTTGCTTGCTCAGAGGAAATTTCCATACACATTCTGTTTTCCCATTGAAACACAGTAAATCTAAAAAAAAAAAAAAAAAAATCTGCCTGTTTTATAGAAGATTTGCAAGGGACAGTCACAGTGACTGAGATATCAGGGCAGACTGCAATCCTGCCTGGGATTTGGGAGAAGCTCATCAGAGCCAGAGCTGAACTGACGTCACGAGCTGGTATTCCCCAGTGAAACAGAAATTATTTTCCTTAGAAGACCCACAGGCTCCTGATCACACATTGCCTTGTTTCCCCTTCCATTCACTTTTTAGATTCTGTTATTTCACACAACGAGCTACTAAAAAGAGCACAAGGGACACCCCGCTTGATACACTGGTCCCTCCAGAGCATCTCCTGGGAAATTCAGGATTTCCATGTATCCAGGCTGGAGCTGTCCTTCCACCCTGACTGCACCCGTGATGGGAAGAAAGACAGCTTTGGAGTACCACTACAAGCCCTGCTCTCACCCTGCCTGCGATGCAAAAGGTCAGCTGGCAGCTTCCCTGTTGGGTCCTCGTGCACTTCTTTCCACCCTGCCCTATTTCTAGGTTCCTCAAAAGGACTTGTGGGAGTAGCAGGGACAGACAGTCACTGACAGCATCAGCATGGAGGACTCAAATGGAAAAGTTGCTAGTTAGTATCTAGTCACTGGAGTTGCATAAATGTCCATTTTCACCTCAAAAAGCCTGCCAGAGGCAGCAGTCACACCTTTCCTGGGCCTGAAAGGTCTCACAGGTACGGGGAGCACTGGAGGACTTGCAGCTCCAACACCTAAATTTGTGAGACTTGGTAAAACATAAATATTCACCTTAACATAGTGGTGACACTTAAGTCTTGCACTACACTGATTTAAGACCTGATTATTGACCAGCCGGCAGCCCTCAGCCTCCTGGCCTCAGCAGCATGGCACCTTCTCCTTCTGGATGCACCTTCAGGATGAATTCTTCACTCTAAAGCTCCCCTGCTATGTACTTCCAAAGCAATGTAGGCATGGTTAATATTTATAAATAGTAAGGATTTCTACCCTGCTTCAGCAGTCATTATAGTTGCAGTGATTCAAACCTCCAGCATAGACAGGAACTGCCTTGAGCTGAAATTGAGCAACTATCTAATAAAATATAGTCATGAGACGAATAGGAGGTGTACAGTTGGAGTGCCTTGAGCATGCTTGAAAGATTTATTTCCTGGCTTCCTCTGGAGGGCTTTTTAATAGGGAGGATTTGACTCTGTGTGTATATATATATCCATATAAGAGAGAAAAAGATTTTATCGTTTTAAGGGGGGAAAGGGACGTTTACACTTCTTGAGGAGATGCTACAGAGAAAGCATTCTTTATTTTACTTGGACTTGTTCTATTTACAGCTGCTACATTTCCTGTAAGAAAACAGATGTGAGTGCATCATTCACAGTCTTACAGGAAAACTTAGAGTTGTGGTAGATGCAGAGAGACACCCAAACCTGCAGTGCCTGAAGACTGCACTGTGGAGTGGGATGTTGAACCACAGATGGGTAGAGATTGTATTTGGGCTCAGATGAGGAAGAGGCTGCTGGAAAGGATTCTGTAGCCAGACTCAAATTAAGGAAAAATAAATAACAATTAAGAAATATAATATATTATGTAACTTCAGAGAAACTTCTCCAGGGTCTGAAAATTGAGAGCTTAGTAATCATTTCATACTCTTCTATCCTTTTGATCTGTACGCCTGTCTTACCACACATCTCTTCTGTCTCAGATGCAACGCCTCTGTTGTTCCTAGGATACTTGCTCCAGAGGCTGGAAGTAGAGGGGAAATTAGGACTCAGCTCCTCAATGTTTCTAGGCTGGATATATAAAATAGTGACAATTAGCAAATAGAGGATCTGTCCCATTGTTGCCATACGGAAGACACAGCCATTCTGCAGGACTGTCTCTAGAACATGATTCTGATTCTGGCTTGCTGGGGGGATAGAGCTTGTCTGGCCTCCTTAATCCTCTCTTATCAGGTGTTATTACCTTAAATGTAAGAAATTACATGATATAGCACCTCAGAAATGTCCATCCTCTCTCTCCAAATAACACTGTAAAGATGTTCCTTCGTCACCCCATAGGATTTTAAGTTCTCTCATAATTTCCTTCCATTTCTCAAGCTTGCAGTGCGCATCCCAAGTAATGATTCTTCCTTGTTTACATGACTTTAAAACATTTTGTTCACAGACCCTGCTGACATTAAGATCATCGTTCTTGATGCACATCATCTCAGAGCTGGCCATGCTGATGTCTGACTCTACCTGCTTTGAGAACAACTCATCCTGTCCTAAGTGACCTGAGCAAAGTAGGAATAATCCTCTCTTTTTCTCTCTCCCCCTCTCTAGGGAACATAGAACTTAGTTCCCTCCAGCTCCATAATTTCTGGGCAGACACACAAGTGAGCCCACACCTAACTTCAACCCTGCATGCAGACCCACCCCTAATATGTTATGGTAACAAGAGTATATATAGAGAGAGTTGGTGAGCCACCCTCCACTTGAATTGCACCTTTTGTCGTCTCGTTGGCATGTAAAATACTGTCCTGCATTCATGTGCTGTTCATGTGGGAGTAACCTGAGGCAGTCTGAGCATAGGAAAATCTGTACATGTAGGAAAAGAAGTGGAGTTGCCTTCAGCAAGACAACCTTATTTGACCCTCCTCCTTCCTTTACAGCTGGTGTTTCAGCTGGGACAGAGAAGAATGAGGGGGCCGAGGCTCAGGCCAGATGTTGGCATCAGGCACACAGGAGTTGAACAGGTTTTCTCCATGCCTTCCTGCCAGTGCACATTAATCCTGAGCCACAGTGCCCTCTGTCATTCCAGCTCTTGATCCTTTCCCTTAATCCTTCTATTTTTACCTTCTGTGCTGGAGTCTCCTTTCTTGTGTGCCAGTTTTACACCAGTACAAATTCATAGATGTCTGTGTTTGTTACTGGCTCGCTCTCACTCAGAAGAGAATTAAACTCATCACTTCTAGATACCAAATGGAGTATCCCCTCTCCCTTGGTTCTGTAAATACTCCTTTTATTCCTATTTCTCTTCAGTCTGCTCCGACACATAGCAGCCTGCTGTTATTCTGGTGCTTTATTCCCGAAATGTACCTCGCGATGCTGCTGCTGCTGAAGCTGTGTCAGGGACAGTGCATACCTGCCTCTTCCTCCGTGCTGAGTCAGCCCGGGGCAAACTCTTCCAGGGTTGGATTCCTTGGCACCAGCATCAGCCAGGAGATGTCTATCAGTAGCCTTTTTCATTTTCCACCTTCACCCCTCCACGTTCAGCCTGGCTAATGTAGACTGTCCCTGGGATTGTTTACTGTTCCTCATAGTTCCATTGAGGAAAGCCAGTAAAGGATTTGGACCTTCCCGTTCTCCATACTGGCCAAATGGAGAAAAAGGCCAGGACTTGTCTTGCCTAGAACTGAAATCTAAAGGCAGCATGATATGTTCTTAATAAAGCAGTGATTATATGAATCACAGTAGCAAAATGTTCTTGCAGAGCTCAGGCCCCACTCCCTGACTTAAGCATCCAAGGGCGGCTGTCCGTCATTCCAGAGGAGGGATCGCCTGGGACAGGGGTTAGTGTAGAGCCCCCTGTGTTACAGAGGAGTAGCCACAGTTCCAGAGTCTCTTTTAATGAAGATGCTTGTGGCTGTTTATTGGACAAAAATAAATTCCAACTGGCCCATATAACAAACGAAACTCAGCTACAAAAATGTAATGATATTTATTCAGCCTGCTGCCAGCAAACTCACATGCACTATGAGTCATTCCAGATGTGGATAAAAACAAAGTCTGTCTGTGAAAGTAAGTTTCCTGATCCCGAGGAGACTTGGTTTGGGAGAGGAGCTGCACGCTGACTTCAGCTCTACTCAGAAGGACAGACAGGTTCTTCTGCAAAGGGGGAGGGGGAGAGGAAAAGCCATTATTTATTCCTGAAAAGAAAGGAGCTGGGAAATAAAAAATCTACTGCACAGCTAGACATACGTATTTTAAAGAGAAGGATGCTTTGGAAGACTTTGGTGCTGCTGCTGTTCTATTACAGTGCTCATGCCACTGAGACCCACAGATGGAGCAGAGGTAAGATTTAAACCTGAAAAACTATTTAAGAGAAAAAACTGAGTTGTAGATTTGGTCTGAAATGATGTTGCATTATACATATATATATATATATATGTATACACAATTATACAATTTTTCCCTCCCAGCTCTGGAATTTTTTTCTCCATTAAACAGATCAGCTAAAAAATATATACACAAATAGAAAAATACACATGGATAAGTGCAAAAAGGTAAAATTATATTTGTATTCTATTATAATAAAAATATATTAAATATCCCAAGGTCCAGAATTAATTACATTCTTGCATTTTTCCTTTCTCTCTTCTTTTTAATTTTTCTCCTGTATTAACAAAAAATATGGTATGAAACCTTCAAGTGAAAGCCTGTGCAGTCGCAGGTGGCATAATCTGGGATGATACCTGGTAATAGAAAATAATGCCTAGATTGTGCAAGGTGCCTGGGAATGCTGCTACCCTGCCCTGGCAGAGGAGCACAGATAACACAGAGAAAGTGACCTGATGTGTTACCAGGCTTCAGCTGCCAGTGTGACAATACACAGTCGTTACATATTTGTGTTCAGGTGTGTGACAGCAGCATATGGAATGTTTGGGGACTATTGGATTGCATAGGAGATGCTTGCTTCAAAGCTACTAATGATGTCCTTTCCCTTTTTTGGTTTTATTCTCTCCTCTGGTATTTGGCATGGGTTCAGTGGCTGCTGGAAGTGGAGAAAGGAAACACCTCCCAAAAGATTTATTTGGTTCTGATACTGAGATTCACGGACGTTTAAAGGAGCCGGAGTGTGCTAAAAAAATCGAGCATCCAAATGCCTCCCTCCCCGCTCCAGTCTCCCATGTCTTCCTCATCCTAGCTGGTACCATTCTAGGCTGCCATTTGGGTTTGGTTTTTGATTTGTAGGAGAGGGAATGGTTGGGGGAATTAATGGAGAGCTACACAATCCTGCTCAGGCTGTACGAATGCCTAATTCTTCCTTACAGTGCTTAATTGTTCCTTACAGAAATCCCTCAGTGGCAGGGCATTGACCTGGGGCTCACCGTGGTGGGTTCTTTCCACGAGTTTTTCTTCAGACTCTTGGCTGATATTGCATGGCTCATTGTACCTGTATGTGCCTTACTTTTCTCTTCTGGTATAAGGCAGGAAATAGCACCAATTTTCATCATAAGATCCTGTAATTCTGTAGGTAAGAATTTGTCATTCCAGGCATGACACAAAAATGTGAGAAAATCAGAACTAGATCTGTATATATTAAAAAAACCCCACAACCCCACCCTTTGGAATAATGATGTCACCTTGCCTAAGAAATGGAAAAAAAATTCAAAAAAGAGAAGGCAGTTCATTTTCATGGAATAATCACTATATAGTTTAAGGATGTCCTTCACTTTTGCTAACACACTTACTTTAATTAAACAACACCTCAGCCCTAAAAGGAATTCATGCAGCTATTAAAATCCAATTTTAATAATCATGAATATTTAAAGAAAAACATCAGGACTCTATTGTGCCTTTTGGGAAAGCAGATTTTTTCAAGCTGGAAGCTCTAGCACTTGTTTTTGGAGACTTCAGAGGGAAGAGAAGATTCATTCCCTGTTGTGATAAGGAGTTCAGTTGTCACAAAGAGTGTGTGCAGACATTTGCTGAGGAGGAAACCAGATTTCTTTTCCACATCTGCTGGGACTGTTCTGCTCCAAAGATGTTTTAGAGGCATGACTCCTTCAGCAATAACTACTTCAGTGAACCTCCACTCCCCTGAACTCTGTGTAAGCCCAACCAAATCTGCAGTACCTAGAGAGGGCCCAAACGCTGTCTTAATCTTTGAATTGCTTAGAAACCTAAGATAAAATTTGAGTACTGAGAAATGACACATTCGTCTGCACACTCACAGCTCTTCCCTCCCTCCACAAATGACGACTGAGTCTTGTTTAGGTTAAGCCTCAGTCATTTAAGTCTTACCCAAGTCCTGATCTGAGTTTTGCAATGAAAAGGCAAAGACAGATCAGCATCTGGTCTGGTGGAAATTACAGATCTGTGTATCATCTCCATGTTGACTTGTCATCCAGATTGTTTACAAAACAGTAGGGCAAAGACCTTGCTTTAATTGCCAGCAGTTGTTGTTTGCAACAGAAGCGAGCAGTCCCTATCGTGCACAGCAAAGTCTGGCTTTCACCATTTTTCCACTGGGAAGCACTGGGGCAGCCTGGGATCCCTAACCCTTGTAACCAATCGTTCAAGTTTTGGCTCAAGCAAAACTCAGACCTGAGAAAAGATGAACACACTCGTGCTGACTGGGGACTGGGAACTCCCAGCTGCCAGCTCCCTTTTCCCTTTGCTTAGAAGCATCAATGAGTGGGGGGGAAAAAACCCTGCATTTCTGGCAGGAAAACAGAGTGCTTTATTCTTTCCTTTTTCTTTTTAAACTGCCTCAGCCCTTTGCATTAAAAACCTCACACACACTCCTCAGCCTGCCTTGACTGAGTTGTGAATGCTGGTCCAGAAATCACAGGCAAAGCTTGGTCTTTTGGATGGGCTTGTTTAGAATAATAAAGAAAAGATCCTGAGTGATGATGAAATAATTTTCTGGTCATCACCTCAAGTTTCCTTGAGCCTCTTGTAGGCTTAGCTGCATGGAATTACGCTCTCAGATTTTGGGAAGATCCTGTCTAGGGAAAAAAAGTAATGTGAAAAGGCACTTAAAAGTCTCTACTGACTAAGTATTATTCCCTATGCAATAGCAGAGGTGAGGTTATATTTATTTCTTAAGGTTCCAAATAAGTATTCCAGATTTTAAGGGATGTTTTTGCTGGAGAAACCAAGGAACAAATCCTGGATTTTGACAACAAAAATAAGCAAAAAACCTCCTCCATGCAGCTATGGCAACCAGTGTCACTCCTTGCCAGTTGCTTCCACCAAACTTTGAGAAGTACCAATCCACTGGAGAGCAGGAGCCAGCCTTATGAGCATTACAAGAGTTGTCTGTTCCCTGAGGAGAAACCCTAAGGCAATCCTTAGTAGCACATCTCATCTCATCTGGCTGGAGTTTATTTGCTGTAAAGGCTGCCTGATTCTAATAAATGGGACACACAAACAGTAGCATTCTTGCTGTGTGGTTACTCAGGGAGGGAAGATGCAGATTTCTCTTATGGCTGTGGCTTTCACACAGTGCAGAAGCAGCTGCAAGGGTAAGTTCACCCCTCAGTGGAGGCTGGGAAAGGAGATGTTGAAAGACACAAAATAAGAATGTAAAATGCTTTTCACCCATCAGTGTCAAAAAGGGTATATCAGCACCACAGAGGTTTCCTGCTTTTGGAGAGTTTTGTGCTGTTCCTTCCGGACCTCAAAAGCAGCATTACAGTCTCATCCAGATCTATCCAGTCCATGTGCGTTATTTTATACCCAGTCTCTGGTGGCTGGTGAAAGCCAAATGGCTGTTTGAGAGCACCAGGGGAAGAGTTTGCTCTCCTTAAATGTTTTCTGCAGAAGGAATTGCTTCAACAAACAGAAGGTCCATCCTCCTTGATTTCCCCACAACATTGCAAACTCTTTTTTTTTTTCATTTGCTCTAGCATTGTGGTAGCTCAGTTTGTGAGTTTGATGGAGCAGCTGCTACCTGAGCAACTTTTGCCTGCAACTTCTGCTTGTGGGCTTAGTGGGAGCAGGCTGGCATCTGTTCTGTGCCAGGAGAGGGAAGACTGTGTAGAAGAGAAAGAGCAACTGGCTGTTGCTAGAAAGCCAGCCAGTACTTTTGTAAGGAAGCAGTGTTCAATATATTCTAATCTCTGTGGTCATTTGCTTGCTGGTGATCTCTGCTGTGTGTGCAAAGACCAAGTGCCTCAGAAATTAGAGCATGCCTTTCATCCCCGCTCCTTTTCATCTTATTTCCCTCTCTTCCCTGCTGCATCTCATATCGCATCCTTACAGCCAGGCACTCCCTGCTTGAGCAACTTCTGGGGTTCCACCACCGACAGCAACCCTTGTTTGATATTTTTGGCTTGGAGAGCATGAGCAAAGGGAATGTGGCTTGAACACAGCCTGTAATTGCAACACAAATGGTCAAACACATGCACTTTTATGTACCCAGTGCTCCTTCAGTAAACCAGGTTGTGGTCTGGGTTGTTTGATAAGTGACAAGGTTTCCAGAGATCTGGTCCAAGTGTAAAAAGAAGTTCATCAGCTGGACCAGCTACCAGAAATTTTTAAATTGTGACATCTATCCAACTTCCTTTAAATTCTATAAAGACATTGTTATCCAGTTCTTAAACTGTGCAGTGTAAATGAAAGATATGGAATGCTATGGAACAGTGCCAGCTCTGTCTAAGCCTGGCTGTGTAAAGAACATTACTTCTTATGAGGAAAATGCAATATTTCCCTTTTCTCTGGCTCTCATGTGATCACTTGGAATCAGTTGCCCCAGCTTCCCTGCTTGTTGGCCCCATTCCAGCGACCTCACTGGAACTGCAACAGGCACGGTCAACCTGCTGCAAAAGTTTTCCCTACCTGCCCAAGTCTGTTCCATGAGTCTGCCCAGTTCCTTGGAATGCATGTTTGTAGGCTGGAGTCCCCTGATGCAAATTATTTCTGCACCAAATATTGCAACTCTATCTGTAAGCAGATGAAGGCACTTCCTGGAGAAGATTGAGAAGCGGATTTGTTATTAGTGCATCTGCAAAGGTAGCTGGAATATCACAGCCTCTGAATGGATTTTAACCATGGCAGGATAAATATCCGATAAGGTAGGGCTGTGACTGTAATCAAAATCCATTCTAGCATGTCCTGATTCCCCAAATGCTCCTTTAGGGCCAGACTTAATTAATTTAACCTGCATGGAGGATGATTCCTGAATCAGAATTCACAGTGGATACCTGAACCTGAAAGACATGCAAAGGATGCTTAAAAAAAAAAAAATCCGAAGTTTCTAATCTCTTCTAGGGCAATGATGCTAAACTGTGATGAGATCAGAGGGAAGATAGATTATGGAAGTTTCCACATTTTGGTTTAGATCACAGATGGATTTTGTACTCTATAAAAGCAGTCATGCTGTTAGGAAGGAAGGATCTAAATGATTCTGAAACTCTATTCACCACAGGAAGCAGCCAAAAAATGGCTAAATCTTACTGCTCACACAGTTATAAATCTAAAAAGAGAGAGGAACTACACAATTTTGAGGAAACCTTAGTAAACAACAATAGGAAGACACATGAAGTAAAGCTATTTTCTCTTTGATATGTGCTAGACTAAATGAGAACTGTTTGCTGAAAATGGCACCTGTAGAATCTTTCTGGTGATGCCAGTTCCATGCCAGTACTGAGGACTGGCAAGTCAATAAGATTTTTGCTGTGTCTCTGGTCATCTTTTTCAGAATTCCTGCAGGCTGTAGTATCACATCTATTTGCCTCAGTTGCAGGTATGGAACTGTCCTGGGATCTGGATCAGTTTGCACAAAGGTCCTCCTGTCCCAGCCATAGTTCATCTGGGAAGCACCTCCTGCCCTTTAAGTGCCTCTTCCACTTTCGCCTGGAAATAGCTCCCTTCACCTCACCTCTAACAACCATCTCGTGCCTGTTGATCAGCCAGTGTTCTCTTCCATAGGTGAAGCAGCTCTGTGATGAACAAAATAAACTCACGTAAAACACAGTGAGTCCCCTCCTTGTTACCTTACACTCAGCTGCTGGGCCCAGAGATCTCAATGGTAGCTGGCATTATGCAAACACACAGAATAAAAAATAATCTGTCCTTCTCCAGAGAACTTTCAGTGTAATTAAGGAGAAGAAATGTTAGCATCCCGTTTTCGTTGTGAGGCACAGAGTCATTAAATTCCTTGCCCCAAATCTCTTCAGGATGACTGTGTGAGTGTAGTCCTGTGTATTGTTAATAGCTGTGATTTATTTATTCATTTTTTAATATTCTGTTTCTGAAGCATAAAGTGCTTTTCTTGTTTTCTCGGGGTAGATCACGCCAAGTTCAGCAGGAGTGTAATGACTTCTCATGCAGAAAGAAATCCTGTCAGAAGCACTGAATAGTACAATCTAATTGAAAGGGAAGTCAGCAGGCCTTAATGAACATCAGCAGGCTGCAGGGGCTCTGATTATTCGGATAGTGACAGGCAAGATGTAAACTGCTGAGGTAAAGAGCTGAGTGGGGCAGCAATTACCTTTGCACGCAGTGCCTGTGCCCGGGTTCAAGGCAGGGCAGGACCCACAGGGCAAGCCCTGGGTGCTGGTGGAGAAACCGGTGATTGCCCACAGGGACAGCCAGGGCTCTGGGAATCTCCCTGCACCCCAGTGGTTCTGCTGAGGGGAGCTGAGTCCATCCAAGTGATGCCATGATGATTTTTTGCTTTTTCTTTTATACCCCTTTTATACACTCTTTTATATAGCTTTTATGTAGCTTTTATGTATTCTTAGTGCTTTTAGCCTACATAGTTATAATTATTTAAGTTTGATAACTTCCCTCGGGCCCAGTATTCCGTTAAGCCAAGAGACCAAACATTCTGGAAGCCCCAGACACCAAGGTTCTCTCCAGAACACATTCTGTAAACAAAGAAAGGCCCATCCAGGGGAAGGTTCCTCGATGAGGGGTCTCGCTGGAGTCCCTCATTGGGGAACCTTTGATAGATATGCTAATTTTACAAGGCCTATAATTGCACACACATCACATTGTGGGTGGCCATTTTTCGGTGGGCATTTCAGGGCGCATTTCGATGTGCATTTCATCGCACCTGAGGATCCTTAAATAAATACCGAGGTAAAACCCTTTTCCCCTCTTAACTGTGTTCAGCTCTCTTAATTTTAAGACCAAGAAAAAGCATCAGCTTTGCTCTCCTGGTTCCCTGACCGGGAATCGAACCCGGGCCGCGGCGGTGAGAGCGCCGAATCCTAACCACTAGACCACCAGGGAAAATGCACACATATAAATGTATACTCATCACATTGTGTGTTGGGTCATTTGCTTCGGTGGGGACATCGGGGTGCATGTCAATGTACATTTCAGTGCACCTGAAGATCCTTAAATAAATACCGAGGTAAAACCCTTTCCCCTTTTAACTGTGTTCAGCTCTCTTAATTTTAAGACCAGGAAAAGGCATCACAAGATGCGGAGAAGCCAGCTGGGTGCATGGACCTGGCCGCAGCAAAACAGGGAGCTGTGCAAGTGTCTTGATTTGAAGGGGGCAAACTAGCCTGTCCCTTGCTTTAATTTTAAAAGCACTTAAATGTGCAAACCAGCATGACAAAAGCCAACAGTAGTTTTTCTGCTCACGGGAGTGAGGCCACAATTCATTACCTGGAATTTGGTTTCATATAGCAACCTTGATTTTTAAAGTCTTCCAGCCTGAATGAGTTATTTGTTGTTTAAAGGGTTTTACAGCAAAATGGTGCTGGCATGGGTGAAGTGATGCAGGTCAGCTGTACAGAGAGCTGATGCTGGGAAGCAGGGGGGGAAATGCATCAAAGCATCATTAAAAGGAAAAAAAAAGGCAACTTGAGAATAAGCTGCAAATAACTCTTGTTATTTAACACAAACAAAAAACCCCAAGGGGGCTGTCATCCGTGGGGTTTTCTCTCTCACTGGAAGGAAAGAAAGTCAAGGAAGGGATCCTGTATGTCTCTATTGTCCCCGTGTCTCTCATTACACCCAAATCCTGTTTAATTTGGCTGTTGCTATGGCAGTTTTATGATATATCCCCTCCAGCATACTTGCTCATTCAGAGACATTAAACCAGCCCAGGTCTGCACCACAAGCTGTGGTGTCTCCATGCCTACTCGGTGACCAAGCCTCAGCCAGTAACTCCTTTTACCCTCCCTGAGATGCTCCAGGCCGCAGCAATAACCTGTCTCCACTTCTCCTGCTGGCACAGTGCTTGTGACAGCACAGGCTCAGTGCTGGGCTGGAGGCTGAGAATGTGAGGAGGAGAGGAGCAGAGTTAAATAAGCTGCACTACTCCCAGTTTCCACAAACATTCCTTTCCTCTGCTGAAAGCATATGTGAGGCCTTTCCTGGCCCACTTTGCTGGTTGGGTTTGGCAGCCCCCCAGTTCCCCTGAGAGTAGCATGCATACCACTTGCCCTCTGGAAATTCCTCCATAGCCACAGGGAAACAGGTCACCAGCCAGGAGCCAGGCTCCAAACCACTGAGTCTCTCTCTCTGCTCAGGAGGAGCCAGGTGGGCAGCTGAAAAGAGATGCTGAGAAAGGGAAAAATAAGTTGTTCAGTGCTCAGAGGTTATTGGGGAGGAAATGGGACAATGGAAGGGCAATGCTGTGCTTCAGTCTCATGTTGGAGACCCAAATTCACGAGGTTTTCTGTGCTGCCTGCCTGGCCCCCTCACCCCCTGGCACAGCACAGGGGAAGCAGAACACTTCAGATAGGTTTTGCCTAATTGTAAAGAGAGTAAGCTGGACTGGACTGGATGTGTATATCTGCTGCAAGCCAGAACATCAGGATTTCATCAGCTCCATCCATTTGGCAGGTGGTGGCATGCCGCAAAAGAACTTGATGCTTCTAATCTCTTCTCTGTCTTGAGAAGAGTAGAGAATTTCCAATCTGGCAGGGACAATTTGAGCCACAAAGTGGGAGACAGAGACAAAGGCAAAGGACAGATACACTGAGAAAGAATAGGGAAAAAGCTGAAGGTAAAGTCGAAAGTGGTATGAAGGAGAGGAAAAACAAAGATAAAGGAAAGGTGCAGAGAGAGAGAAAATATGTAAATATGGATGAGAAATATTAAAGTGCACATCCAGTCAAGATTAGAGTAGCACTGTCTCCCTTGCCAGCATGGTATGCATCCCCATTTGAACCCATGCTTCAGCAGATGCCCATCTGTCCCAGCTGGTCTTCATCTTACCCATCTGCCTCTCAGGCTCTTGGAATGGCTGCTCTTCGGACCTGGCACTGCCTTTTTCTCGCTTAAGCAGGACTCAAGTTTACTTCTGGTCCCCAACAGCCTCTCATCCTACAAGAATGCTGAGAGCTTCTAATCTGGGCAATTGACTTCTAGTCACAGTATAGAAATTAAAGTTACTGCTACTGAATCATCAGTGTGTCAGGATTTCTTCACTTTTTTTAACCCCTCCCTTTGATCTTCTAAACTATGTAGGTATGCAAAAAGACTCTTGCCACAGCCCAAGAAACAGTCCTTTTTATTCCACAGAAGCAGCCAGAAACTTGCAGTTTTACAGGACTGTGGAGCTACAGCATTTCCCATTAGCATCAGTCATAAGAAACAGTGCCACAACTGCACAAGTCCCTGTATCTCCCTATCAGTCCCTGGAGGAAAGGATCAAGTTTTGAAAGCCCTCAGTTGCCTCCGTGGTTTTCATAATTCTCACAGCCATGAAATTACTATTTTGTTTATGCTTGGCTCTGAAGAAACACAAAGTGTTTATTGAATTTATTTATTAAGCACAGATTTTATGTCTTAGGGAACTGTTCATGTCTTAAGCCCCCTTTTAAAATAAAAAACATTTAAATGCTTCATTTTTTATTTGCTGTAATTATTCATGGCTTGGCACTGAATAAACTCCATTTCCAGTTAAGCACTACTTGTTTACTGATATAGTACAGCATGTGTTGATTGAAACCACCAATTTTTCATAGCTGCAGCAACTTCTGTTTTCCTGGATTACCATGCCAATTTGGCAGAAAGTTTTGGAAGGTAATAGGCTAATGATAAAAATGTATATACTGCTTGTTCTGTTGCTTTCTACTGCCCGGTTTTTTAGTAAACAGAACTGAGAGAGGCTGTCCTACCTTGACTTGTACTTAGCAAACATAAAGCTCAGTTGGGTCCTCACAAAGAAACAAGGATAGAAAAGTATCCAAAGATTTTTCCACACAGGGCTGTCCCACAGCAGGAATGAGATACAATCAGCAAAAATCAGACCTATCAGCCCCAGTTTGGCCCAAGTGGCAGGGGACACTGTGTGTCTGCCCTCTTGGGCTCTCCAGCAGAAAGAGGAAGATGCTGTGGTCCTGCTGACACACAGGACATCTGGGAAAAGCCAGGGTGAAATGAATGGGCAGCACAGAGTCCGATCTCTCCCTAAAACCACGCTACTGCACTGAGGGAAGCCTGCAGGCACTTGGCTGAGGCCTGGGCAATGCTGCATACTAAGGATGGAGGGAATCCTGCAGGATGGTAGAGAGCAGGATGGAGATGTTTAGCAATGGGACAGAGAGAGTTGGGGCAGTCACGCAGCCTGAGGAGCAGTGTTCCCATGGGGCTGTATTTCCCATGTTCACAGCAGGGAAGTGCTGTGGGCTTCAGCTGATGAAGTCTGGGTTTGAAGAATCTGCCTGGTAGATACCTAAGTGTTAGGGATACCATAAAAAATTGTGTTTCCCTAGAAAGACACTCCTTTTCTAGCCAGAAGCTGTATTTACGGAGCAGGCTGCTGGACACTTGCTGGGAATTCCTGGATACCCTTCAAACCCTGAATGACTAACTGCATGTGCTGTAGCCCATCAATCTGTCACGCACCCGGTCATGTCAGCCCCACTCCCTGTGCGTGCCACTCACAGCCAGCATGGTCCAGCCAAAGCAAATGCCAGAGCTGAACAACATGTGCACTTAGATCCTCCAAAGGAACAGAGAGGGACTCTGAAGTAAAATATCACCATCAAGGCAAAGAGCTCGCTTTCTACTTGCACAAATTTGGCAGTGTAACCAACTCGTCACATATCTTAAATACTTTATACCCTCTCTTTCTATTTTCATGATCAAAGATGGAAATGTGTGTCATGCCCAGCTGGCTTTTCACACCCATCTATGATGTTCCCCCGGGAGCTTTTCCCTCCTGGTTGAATTCATGCTACCAGCCAAGGTGCAAGCTGTCAGAGAAGCAGATGTATCATCCCTGATGCCTCTGCACGTGGATGCTGCAGGACCCGAGGCTGGACCTCAGCACCCCCTGGATGTCTGCCCACTGAGGTGGAAAAGAGTGCCAGTGCTTCTCATTGCAATTCCAGCTGGGAGCAACTGCTGGAACATACTGTGGCTTACTGAGCTGTTTTCAAAGCCCAATGCATTTCCCTGTGAGTGCTTTTGCTGACAAATTAATGCATGTATTATTTAGACAAAGTTATAAATCACCTTCTGAGCGTTCCTTTCACAACAAATTGGTGTGCTCGTGGCAGCCTGTCTCTGGAACCCTGTCTCTGGTTAACAGCTGCTAATCCAAGGAGCTCAGCCGTGGCAAGCTAGTTTTCATTCTGCTTCACCCATCCTTAATCCTTGGCACTCAGAGGGCAAAGCAGAACTTAAAGATTACTGGGGCTAGAATCTGGAATTATAAATAGGGAGACAAGTAGTCCCTGCCTTATTTTGTGGCCATACTGAATGTCAATCTACCCCTACAAATGACAGGTATGTTCCAGTGTCTCAGACAGCGATCACCCCAGACTGACAAAAGGAAGTCATGTGAAGATGATGTAAGATGGGTATCAATCACATATCCATAACCAGGTGGTGTCTATAAGCTTGCCTGGGAGATCACTATCACTAGCAAGCTGAGGAAGATCTGCCATGCAGATATATCACATGCTGAAGTCCAGCTTTGGCAAGGAGTGATTCTGAAGGCCAAAGCAACAGACAGCAGACTGACCAGAAGATTTTTCTCTAGCAGGCTGTAACCCACAGGCCAGCAAAACCTTTCTAAGTAAGCTCGTTTCATTATGCAAGCTTCAGAGTCTCTGAACTAGGAAGAAGAAAGCCCAAATGTAAGAAACAACAGGATGAGATTTACTATGAGTATCACAGCATCTTACCTAAAGTGCTTCTCCACAGTAATAATGCCTTCATACACAGTCCCCACACACAGAGGAGTTAAACCTAAGAACCAACTCCCAGCTGGTTTCAGTCAGCAGCATGCTACAGGGTTTCACCGGAAATCAGGCCTTCCTCCCTCTCTCTAAATTTATTCATCCTAAATTTAGAACATGAGGTCATTTCTTCCTTAAAAATTTGCTTACATTATTTTTCCCATAAGCCAGAATCTATTTTAGAAGTTCAGCTCAAATGGCTCCAGAAGAGGGTGTATGTTCGGGAAGAACACTGAGTCAAATACATGTGACAAATTGGCAGGGTCCTCTTGGGCTGGGAGCCCCTGGGAGATGGCGCCTGTAGGGGCAGGAGCTGCAGCAGTGAAAGAGGTTGAGTTCTGAATTTCCATCCACTTCAGGCACAGCTTCAGGTCAGCATTTTGTGCCTTTCAGGTCTCTCTCCTCAGAAAAGAGGATATTTGGGTTATCCTGTTGGCTGTAAGATTTCTGTAACCCTGACTCTACCTTTCTTGTCTTCTCTGTGATCCTAGGAGTGTCCATGACAGCACAGGGTTCTCTGTGACCTGGCTGCCAGCAGAGCAGCATCACAGGGCTGGTGGTGCCAGCTCAGGTCATCTGAGGATCTCACCCACAGTGTCCAGCAGCCTTTAACAATTTGCAGCATTCCAGGTTTTGGCAAGACTTTCTGTATTTAATGGTGAATCCAGTTGCACGTCAGTCTCAGCTTTATTTCAGCAGATTGTGGAATCTGAAAGATCTAGAAATAGCTAGGTTTTAGGAGAGTTTGAAATAACAGTGTAGACTGGAAAAATGTCAGCTTTGTAAAATGGAAATCTTATATGTGTGTTTGAGGAATGGAGGATGCAGATATAAACACAATCCGTTTTACATTCATCCTTTATATTTCTGTGCTATGCTTATGGCAATATCACACAAAGACTGTCTTGGCCCAACATTGCATCTCCACACATTGAAATCCACTGATCAGATTTAGTGGGGGATTATATTTGAGCTCCATTAATATTTAAATGTTATTTCCAAGCAGATGAAGACATTAACATAACAGGGCCCAAGCATGCATGCAGGTGTGTACTTGACAGAACAGATGTCTTCCCGTGCTGATCCTCACTCACCTCTCCAGGAGAAACGTGTTTTCCCTGACTCTCGCACAGGGATACAGCCCAGCTTTCCATCCTTCATGGTCTGCCCAGGTGGCAAAGCAGCTGTACCAGTCCAGTTCAGAGACAAACCCAAATCCATCTTCAGGTCTGAGTCCCTTTCTCAGACTTCTTATCTTTACCAACACTGCTAGAAATCACACAATGATTTGAAAAGGCATTGCGTCCAAAAATAACACATTTCTTTACAAAAAGGACCCAGTATCCCCATTCTTTTTGTTTCCTGGGCAAGGCTAACTTATACTCTTTCTCATCCAGCACATATTCTTATCATTCAGAAAACCACAGCAGGTGCACTGACATTTGCAGCTCAATGAACAGCTGGAAAGGCAGCTGGGGTTTCCCTGCTTTTGAAGAACAAGTGAAATCCCAGAGCAGAGGAAGCGGAAAACTGGTATTTATGTATTCACTTCCTAACAATTTGTTTCAATTTGGATGGGGATCTGAAGGAAAAGGGAAGACATTTCTGGTTGTCTCTAATTGGAGGGAGAAGCAATGATCAATCTAATGTTTATTCCTCCTCAGTTTTGAGCTGTGATACTCATACTTAGTGAGTATGAGGAATACTTTGTTGTTTCATGTGTGTAAGCAGTTCATACATGAATAAAATAATAATAGTTGTTAATCAGATCAGAGACTGCTCCTAGACCGTCAGACACTTGAATTTATTTGCCAGTTGAAACCATTCACAGATGGCTTAAGTGGATAATTCCAGGGTCTCCAGCATTTCTGAGCTGTCATGTGATCATGAAATAAAATTTCACACTACTCCCTGCTAGGTCTGTGGTTCAAACTGGACCTTTGATTCCTTCCTCTTCATCCCGTCTGAGAATAAATTTTACATATTCTTTCTGCCAGTTGAATTTCCTCTGTTAAAAGCTCAGTGGGGTGTAAGCATAGAAGGGGAAGAAGTATTTGGCAGCTAATGGTCCTGCAGCCAACCCTCAGCTCTAGCAGGAGCAGTGACTACCCTTGGGGTGGCCATCAACAAAAAAGGGATCTTACTCATCTGGTGGTTAGATCAAGGGTATGAAGGCACGAGGAAGGGCTTCTGCTTTTCCTGCCAGGGCTGATGTCCATGCTTAGGTCATCTGAGGACTCTAATCGTCACCAGATACACTAAGAACAGTCAGAGCACAACTGCACTGGGAGTTTCTCACATGTAGAAAGGCTGCTGGCGTAGCAGAGGTTGTGTGAAGTGAGACAGCTAAAATCTACCACTGTTTTTTGGTCTGCTTTTCCCCTTCATTCGTGACCAGGCAGGTTGCTGGCTTAGCTGTGGCCACCCAAAGAGGTGTCGGTGTCGGCACAGAGGGAAGGAGGGAGTGGGAGTGCCGGGCAGGAGTGCTGGGCTGCCCCTTGCAGCTCCAGCCCCGTTAGCTCAGACTCAACAAAGCCCTCGCCAAGCAGCCACCTTCGCCTGCCAAGACACAAAGGAAACCCAGCCATTCTTCACTACTGAGTGAATACCTTTTCTCTGTGCCCAGTGACTCAGCTCTCAGGAAATACATACCTGGAGACGGTGCAAGGCTTGAGCCCACCCCTCTGGGCTCTGTGATGTTAATACAAAAAGGGCAGAGAACTGGTGACAGTGATTTGGTGATGAAGGGCTTTCCTTTCAGAGCAGCAATAGCACCATGCAGGGAGCTCTTGGAGCTGCTGTAGTTCTGTGTTTTCCTGTGAAGCAGAGGTCCGATTTCCCTTGCGCTCTCTCCATTGCTCAGCGGCAGAGGCAGCTGCTTCACTCTGCTCCTCGGGTGCTTCCCCACAGCTCGGTACCAAAACACAAACACCCAGCTGTATTTCTTCCTCACTTCCCTCACTCGCTCCCTTCTCTGCTGCCTCCTGGGAGAAATGGAAGTAGACTGGGTCATCATGATATCCCTTCACTTGTTCATTTGTAAGAACAATTTCAAATGTGTTTAATTAAGACTGCTTGGTGTCTTTTCCTTGGATAAGAGCCATTTTGAGCAACACAGAAAGGGAAGGAGAGGTGGCTCTGCAATGAAGACAGGAATATAAATTACTTTTCCCAACTCCGTCTGCAATTAACTGTGTTACCACAGTTATTTATTGACTGTGTGTTAAACCTGTGGAGCAGGGTTGATATTTCTTTTCTTTATTGTTGCCCTTCACTTTTACAGTTTTTGCCATAGTCTATCCCCAGTTTGCGGTAATATGGCAGCCAACAGAAGGATAAGATAATATATTCCACTTCTTCTTTCCTTCAGTTTCTCTGTGTTTTTTCTCTTCATACCTTCTGCAGCGACTTTACTCCAGCATATTAAAGGCCTCTCCAGGCTGACTGGAATGTTTTTTTACGAGCATAAATAATTCCAGGTGGGAATCACCTTATCACACCAAGGGAAGAATAAATAGCACACTATACATTGTTTCAGGCTGGGAACAGGTGAAAATGCTGCATAATGGAAATTCCATATCAGAGAATAAATTCTCAGGCCATTTAATTGGTTGGTGCTAGTGATATCTTTGAAACCATTTCACTTAAGTCATAAATGTAAATATCCTCCACCTCTCACAAACACAGGCTCAGCTGAACCATTTTGTTCTCTCTGGAAATATCCATTTCTGTAAGCATAATGGGTTTTTGTTCTTTCTAATACACCTTTACATTTCTTACTTGTGCCCAGTAGCTAGACAGGCTATTACCGCTCTAGTTTTTTGTATGGAAACTCTGTTGCACATTAATCTAACCTCACATATCTCAGGCCATTTATGAAGTGCAGAAGTTTATGTAGGAATGGGTTCTGTTTTATGCAACTGAGACATCCTTTCAGAATGTGTTTGTTTCTTTAAAAAGAGATAAATTAGTAAAAACTAACTTGCTTTGAAAATAACTGATTGTGTGTTGCACTATGGAACTGAATACAGCCTGCTATTAATTTTAAGTGTTTTAAACTAATTTTTTTCCTAAGAACTGTATTGCCTGTTGCCAACTTTTGTAGGGAGATCTACTTCCAACATCCCTATTGAAAAAACATTTCAAGACAAAGCTTTTCTTTTCCTTTAACCACTTTTTTAAAATAACTAAAGATGGTGGCAATGTCCATTCCTGCTTTTAGTCAACAGTCAGGAATTAAGTTTAGACTGAGGAGCTAAGATAGCAAGGATATGAACAGAGAGTAAAAAGAGGCAAATTCTCTTGGTAGCTGCTTTTAAACATGTGCTAATTCATGCTGATTCGTAATTACAATGTTTTCTCCATCTCGCTGCTGTGTTCTCCTAAAGGGTATTGGGATTTAATCTCCCAGTGATGGAGATTTAAATGTATTAAAGTTGGAATGCACAAGTCTTTGCATTGCACTTGTTGTCGTGGAAGCTACTTATGTGAATAATTGCAAATCCAGACACAAGGTTTGGATGCTAGGCTGTAGCACTGCAGCACTTTTCTCTTGTCTGTCTAGGATTTTGTGTGTGTTTCCCTTACTTTATTCCTCTTATTCTTCCTCCAGCTCCCCACTCTTTCAATTTCTCCTGGGCTACAGCAAAATGTTCAATCATTTCCAGTATTACAGTTGTGATACAGAAAAGCAAAAAGTCAGGAAGCATAGCCAAAGCTCATGTTCTGCCCTGGCTATGGCTGCAGGCCTAGGACAGTACAAACACCTTGCAGATGGTGAAGTTACATCCTTCTAGGGATGAGCCAAGGGCAGAACAAGGAGTAAAGTGCATAAAACACATTAATTCTTTAATAATACTGCTCTTTTTGTGATTTACATTACCACTTTCATTGACCAACACACCTCTCATAGGCCAGTATCCCCTCATCCTGGAGTAAAAGATGCTTTTGTCACCACTTCAGAATGGTTTTCAAGGGTATTTCCCAGTTAGCCTGAGGCAGCAAATAGGGAATAATGAATTGTTGCTCTTGCAATGAAGCAACACAGCCTGGACTCACCAAAGTGTCATTTGACAGAAATAAAATTCTTTATGTACAAAATATAGTTCTGGTGTGTAAGAAGCAAGGTTATCAAAGAGGAACATGAAACAAAAGCTTTTCTCGAGTGTATGCGAACTTTGACACTCACGTCCTCTTCTCTTCTGCGCAGCAAGGCCAAGGAGAGTTCAAACCAGTGCTTCCCATGCGGAGTTATAGAGACAGAATGGGTCAGGTTGGAAGGGGCCACAGTGGGTCACCTGCTCCCACCTCCCTGCTCAAACAGGGTTATCCCAGAGCACATGGCACAGGATTGTGTTCAGACGATTCTTGAATATCTCCAGTGAGGGACATTCCACAGCCCCTCCGGACAGTCTGTTCCAGTGTGTGTCACCCACACAGTAAAGAATCCTCTTGTGAGCATTTCAGGCATTTGCCCTAAAATCCAAAACAGCAACTTCTAGAAACTGCAACAAAATAGAATCAGCCAGCCTGGACCACTCATCATTTTTGCATGGCATGAATTATAATGGCTACTGTTTCTGCCTATATGATCACTTTGTGGACAGTGCTGAGTTTGTTTCCTTCGGCAAAAGCTTTAATCCATCTTGAAGAATCAAATCCTTCTTGTTCCTCTGCTCCTCCTGTCCTTCATGAAAGGGGTTGTACTGAAGCAATGAGATAACTCTTTTCCATGCCTCTGATGACAATCAAAATAATTCCTTCTGAGTCATAACCCCAATTAAACTGTTCATGTCCTAGACCCCTGGGGAGCTCTACTTGCTTTGGAGCAATGGTCTGCACAGGGGCCAAATCCTGCTTCATACCTTTTCACAGGGGAAGAAAAGGGCATTGATGATGCACAAATAACTTGAGAACTCCTGCAGCTATGCTCTGTACTTACTGAGCAAACACATCACAGGAAGCAACTGGGAAATCATGAGCAGATGCATGAACTGGAAAGCAAAACTAAACATCTGTACCCTCACCAATGAATGGGAAAACGTGGGAGAGGATCACAAATATTTACCACACAGCTAATGAAGAGCAGAAGATTCTGGTAGAGTCCTTAAGAGAGATGAAAACATCTTTAAAATGAGGTTATTTTCAGCCTCAAATGTGATGTTATGTTTAAACCATAAAGATGCATCAGCTAAGTAGTTGATGTATCTCAGTGAGTTGGCAAACATGGCTTTCTTTTTGTTTAAGAACCTGGGTAGTCTTGAAGGAGAGTGGAATTGGGTCAACAGAGCCATAGGAGACTGGATGGGCTCCTGCAGCAAGAAGTGCAGAAAATAGGGATTTCTGCACCAATTTTGACGGGCACTTTTAACAGCCCTTAGCAGGAGATGTGTGGGCTGCCTGCAATCTTCAGGCAGAGGCAGGGATGCACTCCAGGGCACAAGACGAGGCCGTGCAGGGTCAGGCAGGGAGGCTTGGAGGGGGTGGCTGTGCTCAGACACACTGCTGTCTCTGATCCACCTCCAGCCCTGAGCCTTGACTGAGCAGCAAGGCAGAGCTCCCAATGCCCCACTGGAGAAGGGATTTGGAAGAGGATGAGCGTGGTAGTACATAGATGCATAACAGAAAATGTTTTCAGTAAGAATAATGAAAGCCTTATTTTTCCTAACTTGTCTCCACGAATCATAAGCTTTTTGTTACGTGACTGATCAGCCCTTAGGACAGAAGCACCCACATCTACGTTGGAGATGTCTTAACACATTTGTAAGAGAGGTAAAAACAATAAATCAACAGGAGACTCTCCACTGACTTCAGAGATCCCTGGGTTGGGCTTTCTCTCTCAATACTAGGTGGGGATCTCTGCTGCTTAGATGTTCGTGGCTACTGCCATTGAAATGAATTGGCTGCAACATCAACATAAAGTGATGCACATCACTCTGCATCTTCAATTGCTTGATAGCTTTACAGAGAAGTCCCTTGGGAAGCAAATTAGTGAAGAGTTCTAAACTCTTCTACTGTTCTTTGATGCCCTCAGGCAACTCATGTCAAAGATGGAAGTAAATGCAGGAAGAAGTAAAAGTCAGCAAAAGAGTTTCAAGTGGAATTTGCAATCACTAAATGCAGAAACTGACTGAAAATCTTTCTATATCTCAGCTATTGTGCTTAACTGACGTGTGTTAAGTCAGTACAATGAAAATCAGAGTGCTCACTCTAAATGCTCATACAGACTTGGAGGAACTCGTGAATTCATGGAGAGGACTGTAGAAGGAGTGACGGCGGAAGGATTTGAATACTGAGGAGGAAGAAAGAGAGAGGGAAGGACTGAATAAAATGCAGATCAGGAAAATCAGATAACCATGACAAATACAAATGAGCTCTGAATGACTTTCTGAGTAGAATCTCTAAGAACTGTAACAAACTTTAATATGTTTTGGGAATGAGATAATGAGACGAGGGAGTCACTGCTACAGGGGCTGGCACGCTTCTGATGTGCATAAAAAAGTCCCTTCTCATGACAGAGCAGCCCAAGCCCTTGTCCCTTTGAATCTCCTCACCTAAGCCGTGTTATCCTGGGAAGAGCTGGGCAGGCAAGCCCTGCTGCTTTCTGAGGTGGTACCTGTGACTCAGCAGGTGGGTCAGTACCGAACTGATACTATGGCATTCATTTCTGTGTGAGTCCTGAGCTGAGGCTTTTCTGGGTGAGTGGTGATGGGCTGAAGCTGGTGACTCCCAGCTCAGCTCCATGGTGGGAATCTGTGCTCGGATTGAGAGTTAAAAGCGATGAGTGTGATGACAATAAGCATGACAGCACTGAAGCAAGATGCCACAGACACTTTTCCCATGGCTCAGGGGATGTTTGAGATGTAAGCTATCTGCATATGTAGAGGTACTCCGTGCTCTACGGCTGTTTTCACCAAAAGGGCATCTAAAAGAGATAAAAATGAATAGTCATCATTATGGACTGGATTTCTGCCAGCTGCTTAGTAATTAGAGTTTTAATTGCCCGGTAATAAAAGTTTTAATTACTCAGCAATTAGTGCTTGAAGTTTCAAGTGCTTCACATGCACTCAATTGCATTCTTGGACTGTCAAGAGCAAAAAATGGAGTAGCTCCAGTGTGCCTCAGCAAAGCTCTGAGCAAGAGAGGGAACCATCAGGGATGGAGCAGCAGCAACAAACAGGCAGAGCCCCAATTGCCAGTGGTCAGCCAGGCAAACACTCTCCCACAGCAGACCCTGCAGGCAGCTTGGGATCTCTCCCAAACTCCCTCCTCCTCTGCTGGGCCAGACAAGGTGCCCAGGTGCTAAAGGTGTCACGCTGGGCTGGGGGAAGGCTGCTGCAGAGACCAAGTCCTTTTCAACATCTTTGTTCTTTGCCTCGGTGCATTCACCCCTTTAGGCTTTTAGTCACACACCCTGCAAGTACTGTTGCGTTATTTTAAATGTTTTGATCTAAACTCACATGGATGGAATAAGAAGCAGCCAGCTCTGGAGGTATCTTACCAAAATTCCTGAAACCCATCCTAACTACTGTAGCTAACTATAATATGTTTATTGCAATTCAACAAAATATTTTACCTATTCCCTAGCTAAGTTAAGGCCAAAATACCCTTTGTTGTGTCAAGTGTGAATTGCCTCATACCTAGCATTATCCCGATTCATTTCCATATGCTGGAAAATAAAGGTCCTGAGGATCTGGTTTCTCTCTTCTTGCTTTACTAGAATTTAAATGTCATTGACAAGCCAAACTATAACAAAGTCAACAGTTGCCAATGGTGCAGGAAACAGGGCTGCATTTAGGGTACAGAGCCTGGAAGAAGCTGCATATTTATGATCTGCTTGGGTAAGCAAAGAGGCAAATTGTCTGACTAACCATGTAGTCAGAGAGCAGGGACAACTTTTCCATAAAATAATTACAGTTGCTCCAGCTTTTTTTTTTTTGTTGTTGTTTTTCTAATGCCCAGAAGAGAGAGCTTTGAATGATGTTCAGGTTTTTTACAGGCAGCGTGCAAAATCCATCACAAGAACTTTGGCAAAACAAGAGAAAATTGATTTAGTGAAAATGTTTCATGGGAAAAAATTCTGGTAGAGGAAGGGTGGGATGAAACTTTTCTGAAATTCAAGTTAAGCTGCATGTTCTATTAGATGTTACTCATAATTCTAAAAAATCTTAATTTTGACAGGGAAATCATAACACCTTTCAAAATGTCGGGCATTTTTTTCCTTTTTTTCTTAGACTGGTTTCCAAGTTTATCTATTGGTAAACAGAGTTAAAGTTGAGAAGTGAAGTTTGTGGGAAACATACCAAGAGTCACATAAGCACAAATTGAAAAAAAACCAACCCTTCCTATTCCTGAATATTTGAAAAAAATCCAACAAATTCAAATTATGATTACTCAAACATCAAAATCTAAATGATATACAAATAATAATGTACTAATAAAACACAAAACAGAGTTTTTCTCTTCTGCTCTGGAAGTAATTTAGACCTTTGAAAAGTACATGGATGGTTAGTAACCTGGTTAATAACTCAAGGCATTTAGGTCTTCTCTAAAGCAGCATCAGATGTTTTCTGTACTCCGGACTGTCCAGGTCACTGATTCTGCAAATGCTCTACTTCATGGGGGTGCTGAGTTCAGGGACTGTACATATGTTTTCTGTCTCATTTCCCTGAGACAATGTCTGCAGTGCACTTCACAGTGGTGAACAAATACCTGATCATAGCAGGCTCTGTTTTTTCCAATTATTACACTGCGAAGTATTAAAGGCACAGTAAGCTGGGATTCACCTCACTGGATGTAGCTGTCTTGTCTAAGCTGGTAACAGGCTCAGTGAAGAGACACAGACATCTGGGTGAGTCACTCCTTCCAAGTGCAAATGCCCAGGACAGATGAGCTGATTACTTTCTGGTGGATCTGTCTCTAATAAATAAGGGGAGATCAACTTTTGGACAACCGAAACCAGGAGAAATGTAGAGTCTCAGAAGCATGACAGCAGAAGAATGGACTGAAAAAAGTAGGTTTTGTTGAGTGTCAGTGCTGATTTCCCCTTTCAGATCCAGGAAAAGGACCTGTATTTCAGACAATGTTGATGCTGCAATTATCATCATTCCTTTCACCTCTGAGGCTGCAACTCAGAGACCCAGGCTCGGATGACAAAGCACTGTGTTAGGCACCCAGTGGATCCAGGACAAACAGCTAACCTCCATCCCTGGTAGATCAGGGTCAAAGCAGTCCCTGCCACACATTTCATTTGCAGTGAGAGGCCATTCTGTACAGTAAGACTTTGCAACAGGCAGTTTTTTACTTGACTCTACTATTGAAAATTGCTGCTTCTCGTCAGTGTTTGGCACCTTATAGAACCTCTCTTTTCCCATTATTGTTTTCCAGCTATGCTTTTCCCAGCTGCTCAGCGATTCAAGAGGTCCTCAGCTGCCTTCCTCAACCCAGTGTTACAAAACTCGCTGGAAGATGTGGTCCTGCTTTATGAGGTTCAGTATATGGCACCCTGAGCCTTAACCAACACTGGGGGTGCTGTCCGTACTGGGGCTATCCATTATCTGGCTTCATGTCACTTTTATTCATGCCAGCTGTAAACCCATGACTGATAGCTCACCAAAAGGGTGGCAACAAGTATATATAGATATATATATATGTACAACAAACTCAGATCTTTGAGCAAAGTGAAAACCAGAGCAGAAGGCTTTCCACGGAAAGCAACTTTCTCATGGAACAGTGGCATATAAACAACACAATGCATTTAGATCCTTTGGTTTATGTCTCAGTCCCAAGTTATTAAAGCCACAAGTATCAGTCATTGCAAAGTAATCCCAAGGGTGTGACTGTTTCTCCTGAGAGCAATTCATGTCCCTTCTTTCACGGCAGAGCTATCTGTAAATCACATTCTGGTCTACGGTTAGTAAGGGAAAGTGGCCCGACTGAACAAGGTGTATGGGTCAAATCAACCTCGCCCACATGTTTAGAAACTAGGATTGGATGGCCAAACAGGGCAGATGGGCTTGGAAGCCGCTGCTGTGCTCTCTCAGACCTTGGCTATCCCTGGCAGGGTAAACAGCCTTTCCCAGCTGTGCTGCTGTCTCCACCTCTCTAATCCCCACATAGCAGCAGCAGCAGCCCGTGCCAGTTTTGGACAAGAGAAGACCACCTGCTTTTTCCTTTTACTCTTTCCTTTCCCCTTAGCCTGTCTCTAGTTTTCCCAGGCAGGTTACACAGGAGTCCAATACTCACATAGAAACTTTCTGGTCTTCCCCACCTCCAATTGTGAAGTGCAATTGTCTCCATTTGACAAAAATTAAAGACTTGAGGACACGTTGTCAATTCACATTTACTCTGTCTAGAGTCTCTCGGAGAAAATAAATAGCTTTCTGTGTTCTGATTTTGTACCAGTTTCTTTTAGCTGAGCTTGACATTGACAAAGGTCAGAGGATCTCCATCAAAGATGAGGAGCTGGCTTCCCTGAGGAAGGCTGCTGAGTTTGACACCATCTGCAACGAGGTTATCCCCAAGAGCATCACAGAGATCCGCAGGCTGAGCAGCAGGCTGGCTTCCTACCCCAGGGTCCTCAAGAAAGAAGACTTTGAAAGGACAGTGCTGACTATGGTCTACACGGCCTACAGAGCTGCTCAGTCCCAGGGGCACCAGAAAGACACTTGGGCTGAATCCTTTGTCAGTCTTTACAAAGCCCTGAAGAACGACCTGATGTTCCCTCACAACAAACAGCCATCATAGCGGAGCGGGAGCAGCAGCTCAGCCACCTGCTCTGGTTGGTAAAGGACACAATGTAGCACGTCCACCACTTTATTCTGTTAAGTTTAATAGCCTGCTTCATGAAAGATTATTTGTTTTCTGGCTCCCTCTTGTGGAATCTGCTTTCTAGTTCCGTGTTAAAGGGTGAAAAACGTCGTCAGCCCTGAGAATTCGATTTTTCTGCTGGCTTGGAGGCACGTTCTGTGACAGGCAAAGAAGGGAGTCTGGTGTACCCCCAGGCAGACTCTTGTTTCAGGCGAACCCTTGATTCATCCTGTGGGTTTTCTATAAGCAATTCATAAATATACTGTGCTTATGCTCACACGCTAATGTGTAAGTGCTGCAGAGTGCTGCTTTCCTAGCTGGGGAAACAAGTTCATGTTTTGGCTGGCCAGTAAGAGAATATTACACAGAGATGGAGGCTCTCTGTAAAAGCAAGAGGTTTCAAAACTGTCAGCCTTCAGAAATTATGCCACATGTTATTCATTCCAAATGTTCTCATAAATAAGTACTCTCTGATTCACTTCATTCGGCTGAGCCAGTGTTTAATGGCAATAACATTTGCAGAAGACAAAGGGCATTGTGTAGACCAGCAGCAAACAATGCCTGTGAACGCATTCCCTGCTTCCTGGAGCTGTCCCCCCAAACAGTCTGCAATGATTCTTTCATTATTTGCACATTGACTTTGCTTCTGCTGCTTGTTTTTCTGAAAGGAACATGTATTTGTCCTCAGTGGAATCCAAGGCAAAACAAAAGCTCTATTTAATTTAATAATGACACATTTTTCCTGGTTCTATCACTTGAACGTAGGTCACCTAAACCCGTGTTTCGGAATCCCCCTGAGGCAAGGGAGGAAGGTGCAGTAAAACATACCTGGTGCCGAATTTAGCACTGTGGCTCTTTTTTTTTTTTAAATAGTAAATTGTATATTCATTTGAGTACATACTCAAATGTGTGTGTGTGTCTATGTTCATGCATGTGTGTGCACATAAGTGCTGAGTACGTAGAAGAATCTCAAATTGTTCAGTCAGCGAACAATTGCATCTGACCACTTAGCAGAAAAGGCCATTTACCAATTCAGTGGTGCGAGTTATGAATCTGAGAGCAGCAAAGGAAAAAATGTAGAAGTAGTGCAACCGATTAAAATAAACTCCCAAAAAAATCATGAACAGAAAATAGACAGAAAAAGGAGATGTATTTTCTCAGATGGATGACTAGCTGTCAAAAATCCAAATGATTCTAAATCAAGTCCCCTAGTTTTTGTGCACGAGAGATACAAATTCCGGTTTTCTATTGATATTAAAGGTGCTTCTACTTCCAGGCCATGGGAAAATAGCTGAACATTTATTTGATCTTTTCAAAGCATCAGTCTCTATCTCTTTATTGCAGAATATCTTAAGGGTGCGGGCCCAAATAACAAATCCCTGAGACTAAAACAGACCTAAGGATTCCGGCCCAAGTTCTGAATCATGTTTAACTGCTTTTGCATCATTTCAGTGCTTAAAAGGAGTTAATTTTTCTGTCTCCCTTAAAAGGGACACTTCAAGGACTGGAGCTGAAAAAATCCACCCAGAAGCACAGCAAAGAGCACAGTGCAAGCAGTCAGAGCACACCGGATTTGGCAAACACCTGTGGGAATGTGGCACCTCAGCAGCCTTAGGGGCAGTCTGGCCACAGCATTAGCAGCTGGACAAAGGGCTTATAAAAGACAGAGTCAGCCTTGTTTCTCCCAGGAGTTGCTGGGTTGGTGTGTACGAGCGTGCACGTTCATCTAGACGCATGGATGTGCAGGCACACTTTTATACCTGAGGAGTTTTTTTGGCCGTCTTCAAAGCCTGTCTGGCTGATGGCAAAGGAAGCTGCAAACCTCAGCCGCAAGGCTGTGGGCCACAAATACCTCTGCCTCCTCTGCTTGCACAGCCAGAGCTCAGCACCCCCAGAGCAGCCTTGCGCTCCTGCCCACATGCCCTTTGAGCCCTCGGCTTTAACACTGATGATCTGCTTGTGATTTCTTCCCCCACTGTGCTTTATAAACACATGGAGGGGAAATGCCACAGAGTGCAATACTGCCTTCGCAGCTCTGCTTCTTGGCTCCCTGAAACGCCACTTGCTGGAAGAGCCTGGAACCAGGGAAACTCATAAATCCCTCACAGCCAGCTACTCCAAGTCTGCAAAAATAGCAAGAAAGAGAACTAGAGCAAATATTAATTGCTAGCAGTCACCATCCAGAGAAATGCCTCCCAGCCGTGCTCCTCACCCCACAACAGGACTACCCAGCAGTCAGAGTTAACTAATCATAAAACATCCCATAGAAAAGAATTACAGATAATTTTTAATATCTTATAATTCCCTATGGCATACATATCTTACTGTACCTTACAAATTGGTAACTGAAACATTTATCTCCTCAACAGAAAATAAAGGTTTTATGAGTTTGTTTCCCTCCTCCTATTACTGTGTGTAATGTTAGAAAAAGATTTATTCCTCGCAAAAGTGCTTGGACTGCCCAGGTTAATTTAACAGAGACTCTCAATGTAATAATAAAAACACTCTCCATTAAAGTACTTGCCTTTGCATTGTATTGATTTCAGCAGCAGATTTACTATTTTGCAACTTCAGCATGAGTAATTGCTTATCTCAGACTGTGAAACTCTTCATGGGAGCAACGGTACAGGAGGGAAGAGGGAACAGCCCTTTATCACCTGAAGGAGGTGACAAATAGGAATGAGATTGCCTCCTCTTTCCAGAGTTCAGGTGGGAAGGAGCACTCTGCCTTCAGGGAGGTTCTTTGGGCTTAGGGCATTTCCATCCCTCAGTTTTGCTTAAGGTGCAGATGTAAGTTGCCTTCTCCCTATCCCAGTTTATATCTTATCATTTCCGACTGAGTCTTCTTTATAGGGAGTTCTTATCTCACAGGTTAGAAAACCACTGCCCCTAAATGGCACCTTTTATCCACCCTTTGACCTTATAGATCATAAAATATGAAATAAGGTTATATTTTTTCCATTTAAAATAAAACAATTATTCCTTTTTTGAGCATTTTAGCCTTTTAAAATTTTTTTTTAGTTTCTCTGAAAAAACTGGCAAAACAGGTCCCAAGCTGTATTGGCCAACCCAAAATCTTCACATTAGCTATGACTTTTCTTCCAGAACTCGTTGTTAAATTCACCTGAAAGGTCTCATGGTTGTGTTGCTTCATGGAAATTTCAAGGTACAGAAGCATTCCACAGCCTGAGATACAATTACTAATTTCAGGAAGAATTCACCCTGCACATCAAACTCCTCTGCAAGTCTGCCTTTGCCAGCTTTCCAGCACTCAGGGTCACAGAGGTGTAGCAGTCCAGTCTGGGGAGCTCGGTTTGTCACTGACTAGAAGAGGGCGGGGAAAGGACAGGCAAGCAAGTTTTGGGGGCATGGAAAATCCTGGATGTGTGCTCCCCACGAGACACAGGGCAAATGGATGTCTGGCTGCAGATTGGGTGTGTAACCAGCCAGTGGGTTCAGTCCTAAATCTACAGTGCTTTCTGCCCCACAAAAAACGTTAATAACAGAAGAGTTGGAGAAATGTTTCTCCACTAGAAGACAAGACTAGAAAGTCTAAAAATTCTCAGTTTGGTTTTGAGCCCTATGGTTACTCAGGGCACATGAGTCAGCACAGAGATCAGCCCAGGCCTTATGAATTAGTGACATTCTAGGGCCGCGGTGGAAGAAGCATGAAGACAAAAGATACTGTTCAGCAAACAATGATTATTTATTTATCATCAGTGCAGGGAACTTGAAACAATAACAAACTGTTCGGCCACTTCAGAAAGCTCTTTTTATATATTTGTGGGAATGTCAGAACGCTGTTGATTTTCTCAAATGTTCTGACTGTGTTTGGGGCAATGGGTGGAGCAACTTCTACCTTCTGCAGTCCTCATTGGTGAATTAGAGTTGCCTGTAGCTTTTTAACAAATTTTTGTCTTGAGATCAAGTATAATCCATGCTGGAATTACTGCCCTGTGAATTCCAAGCTCGAGGCAAAAGTAGGGTGAAGGTAGATACAAAACAGAAGCAAAGAAATAAAATCCAAAGGAGCTGCAAATGGAGGGGGGGTTTGGCCTCTTCTTTAAAGAAGAAGTACCTGAAAATTTACTGCTACTCACTGAACAATAAATTGTTTGTTTTAGTAATTTTTCAGCAGAAAAGAAACTATATTTGAGACATTCAGACTTTCAAACAGGAGGAAAAGCAGCAGCTCAAAACATATCTCGCCTGGTTTATGAAAACAGGAATAACACCACTAGATGATGGAAGAAAAAATCTTTATAAAACATGGGAATAAGGATACAACACATCTACAGCTGTGAGTCTGAATTAAAAAGAAAATTTGTCAAAAGATCACTATGCTCCAACTTGCAAGCCTCTGCGTGTTATGGTGTGACAATAAATTGGATGTGCTGGTGAGCCCTACATAAACTGAATGTCTTTTTAATCGAAAAACCTTTTCAAAACAACAGATTGAAGAATAAATAAACTAAGAAAGATATTTTAGGTTACTGTGGAGATAGGAGATGAAGTAGTGAGAGATCTTTTGTGGAAATCCAGGCACAGGTGAAGGAAAACGTGGCATGAAAATTGGAATATCTGAGGAACCAGAGAAGAATCTGAAGGAGAAGAAAGCCACCAGAAAGTGAAAGAGTATGGCAGTGATGAAGGAGATTCTCCGGTCAAGAAATCTCTTGCTGGTTGTTCTCATTCCACTTCTGTTGCTTCCTCTGCCACTCATATACCCCAGCAGTGTAAGTACATTTTCATTTTCTTTTTAACAAAGCCTCTGAGTGCAGCGGGTAGTCCTGCTGATTAAGTTTGCAGCGTGCAATCAGACCTCAAGAAGCACAGATCTTAGAAAAATCAAAGACTCAAATTTGAAGGACTGTGAGGGTCACTGAAAAGTCATTATTGGTAGGAGCCAGGGCTACTTGAGTCGTGTCACAAGCAGAGCTGAAGAGCCAGGTGAAGCTAGTAAGGCACTGCTTTAAAACAGAAATGTTGGATCTCTTCTTTTTCCAAAATAATACCTGTGTGGAAGGGGGAACAGAACAAACACATCCATGGAATTTTCTTTAAGGAGAGGTCTTTAAAAGGAATTCTTTTAGAGTCTTTTGTTTTTTAGTAATAAGTATGTATGGAGGGACTTTTAATTTAGTGTGGGTTTATAAGACAGCAGTTCAGGTGAAGCAGGAACTAGGACTCAGTGACAATGCATGGCATTGACTGCTCCAGAGCAGGTGTAGGTACCTCTGCTGAAACATTGCAGCTGAAATTGGCTCATAAATGCTGGCCCAGAGACACACACAGCAAGGCAAAGGAGGGAACAGCCTGAGCTTAACACACAGACCAGCGAAAGGGAGTGAATGCAGCTGTGTTCCTGACTCTGCTTTGGAGCTACTGAATAGCTTGACCACATGGTAAAGTCCTTTCTTTGCACATCCTTGCAGCTGTAACACATAAAATAGCAATGTTTTCCTACCTTATAGAGGGAGTGATATTTGACTTATCAAAATTTGCAAAGTATTAAGAATCTGCAGCTTGTTCTTCCCCATAGACCGAGATGTAAATCTGTTCAAAAGGAGCAGCAATTTCCATTGCATCCTCCACCCTGATAAAGATTCGTTCTTCCTTATAGTACCAGGGCATTTATGAATACTACTACTTTATCAAATAGAAATGCAAAGATTTAGAAATTGTATAGCTGTTTTCAAAAACAAAACAGTAATATTTTGTTTGGAAAGACAACCAGGATTCATAGAAAGGAAATGTTCGTGCACCACTGAACTTTGTTGCACTTTGAGTTTTCCTGCTCTAAATGTCAGTGTATCTTGGCTGTTCTCCTACAATACTTTTTCACCTCTTTTATCTCAAGAGAGGGAATGAATGAGAGACAATTGTGCTCTTCAGGGAACAGAAAGGCTCACCCTTTCACAGAGGCTTGTTTTACAGAAGGGTTTAATCTCCCCCCATGTCCCTGGAGCGGTAACATGAAAAGAGATGCTCCCTGATGTGCTCGACCAAGGGAATTGTGAAGCAACATATGGGTGCTGAAGCAGGAATTCGCTGACAGGATTTCTGCAAGAATTGCTATTGTGCAGTACAAGCTCCTCTGCACTATTACCCAGCACCTCGTGGTGCTGCTTTACTGCAAAGTGATGTGAAAATCCATCCGGCGGTGATTTACCCCCACTTTGTATATATGTGAGTGACCACAGAGGGTAAAGTACAGCTGAAAGTCTGACCAAGAGCTGGACAAATGTTTATAGTGCTATTAGGAAAACATCTACACCAAGTAAACTCAGCTGACAGTGCACTGTTCAAGTGCTTTTGTGTAGATTTTACTTTGCTGCAACCCATTGATTATGATTACTTTTTAAATGTGAAGATTAAATTTGATGCCTTCTCACATACTGGTATTTTTACAATTATATTAGTTTTTTGTCTTTTTTTATAGAGATTGAAATTGCCAGGTCATTTATATTTGCATTTCTGCAGGGAATCAGCTTGCAATTTCTTTGATGTTACCAGCACATCTCTGGAAATGTCAAAGGAGCATTACATGTGTAGTGGCAAAAGTGATCAAAGATGATCAAACTCAGAATTGTTTGTAGATGCTGCTAATGGGAATAAAGTCCACAGCTTCTTTTAGATTATTTTGTGACAAGAAATGGTTGGATGAAAAATAAATTTGAGAAAATTTGCCTGAACAGTTTTTCCCCTTCCAGAATTATGACTGAAAGCGTACCACAGATTTGGACACA
The DNA here is from genome assembly GCA_013400235.1 of Oriolus oriolus. Lineage (NCBI taxonomy): Eukaryota > Metazoa > Chordata > Aves > Passeriformes > Corvidae > Oriolus > Oriolus oriolus. The sequence continues at coordinate 135,533 of VXBT01007969.1, read as the reverse complement.
CAAAAATGCCTTTCAGGTCAAAAAAAGTGTGTTCTTTAAACTGTGGGTCTTTTTCATCCTGTTCTTATTTCCTTCATTGTTCACAGTGACATGTGAGCATTTTTGCTTCTTTTTTGTAATCTTTATCTTCTCTTTTTATTTTTTTTTTATCATAAAGCCACCAGAGGTACCATCAGGTGTGCCACATGAATTCAGTCAGTTGAGGACAGGCTTTCTGTGACCACTGCTCCTGTGGCCACACTGTACCCAATCAAGGATCAATTTGGATTATTCCTCAAAAGTCAGCAGTTGGCAGAGCTGTGAGACCTGCAGTATCAGGCGATGCTGGCATCCTGATATGCCAAACCAGCAGAATGGATCCTAAAGCACAGAACATGCTCTGAAGAGCCACAGATAACATCTTTTCATTCACCTTTGGTTTTATTTACTCAGGCTGAAGGATGGAATTTCAGCATGATCCCATAAAATCAAAGATGTTGTTCCAGAGGCTGGACTACCTCTTTGCAGAGCTTAACCACACCTCTGCATGCAAGATATTCAATGTACACTTTTAAGTAGGCAAATTTCCAACGCAGAATTTATTCTTCCTTTTAATCATTTGGAGATCCTTGGATATTTTAGTTACAAAAGTTGTATGCATGGCCCTTAGTGCGGAGTTTTTAGCCACAGCTTCCTTTGAGCTCCTCTTTTATTTCCACCTGAGGGACTGACTGAAGACAGATAAATTGATGATAGTCCCTTCAGCCATCACATTTTCCTATTCCCTGCTTCAAGCTCTGAGGCTGACTTAACAGAAATTTTCAGCTGTATAAAAAGTGAGGAGGGTGAAACAGTTAAAATTATACTGCCACCGCTTCAGTCTAGTACTTAGTAGCTCTGGTAACCATTAATTAAATATATAAACTCAGTTCAATTAAATAGAAGAGATTAATATGGCTTCTCTTGGAAATGAACTGAGAAAATAAATAAAGTTGCCAGACAAGCCGATTAAGTTTTTAGTGGAGATTAGCAAGCTTGGCTTTCCCAGTACTTGCTTACAGTTTTGTACCATTTAAAAATGCAGTTTATTTGGGTTTTTTTTTGTAAAATGATTACAGCCTGTTGTATAGGCAACACAAAGACTCTGTGCCCACCTCACTCAGGTTTCAGTAGAGATGCAACACCCCTTCGTCCTATTCCATTTTCACTATCAGCCTACTTTATTGCCACACACAGAGGAGTAATAGAAAATAACAACAGTCACTCAAAGAAATTAAAGAGAAGTACAGTTTTGGAGTGAGAAAATGGTCTGGATTCAGGTACTGATGAAATTAATTTTATTAATTTTGGCAAAACCTACCCGTTGGATCTTGCATCTGGACTGCTTTAAAATGAAAATCATTGATTCTTCTTTCATTAGAAGTTTTTTTTCTCCTCAGACAACTGCTGGATCTCATACAGAGCCCATGCAAACATAGTAGTTTGTTAGCAGAAACTAATGAGTTAAAAATTAAAAATGAGTCAGAGTCACGAGGGCACAAAAAAGGCCCTATGCTCTGCTCTCTGTAGAATATTAACCTTGAAATATAATGTAGTTAAAGGTGACTGAGCAGCAAGTTGGCTACTCCAGAGCTAAATTTCTCCAGCAGCCTTTCAGATACTCTTCATAAACTCTCAAGTAACTGGAGTTTATCTGCTCAAAGGAAGTTAGCTTTTCTTCTAAATTTATTTCAGTTATTTTCATGGCCCTGCTTCATCGAATCACAGTCATAGAATAAATAATGTTGGAAAAGGCTTCTAAGGTCATCAAGTCCGACTGCTAACCCAGGACTGCCACGTTCACCACTAAACCATATTCCCAACTGCCATATCCCCAAGTCCTTTGAAAGCTTCCAGGGATGGTGGATCCACTACCTCTCTGGGCAATCTATTTCAATGCCTGACCACCTACTACTGAAGAAATTTTCCCTAATATCCAATATAAACCTACCCTGACTTTGTTGAATTATAACTGTTTAATGTTACACTTTTCTGGAACAGAGTGAGATCTGGCAGTTAATTTAAATCCAAGCTTCTGAGTAACCCTGGCTGCAATTCTTACTCAAGTAAAGGAAATAGTACATACCAATCTATCTTAACTTTCTCTGCGGGCTGTGTTCTGCCTGTTATTACTATGAGATGTACTTCAAAAAAAAGATGAACCGCCAATTGTGGCTCTTTGCTAGGGGTAATGTGAAAAGGACACGTATAAATATGAATTTAAATACAAGTTATTGATTCATTCCATGGAACCCACATCCCTGTATAATTTCACTAGGCTTTACCACCTTGTTCACAAAACTGATTGAAAAACAATGAAATGTAAAACATGCTCATTTACATGACTTGCACAGGGATCTGTGAGAATTGCTTGTGTGACCTCTTGAAAGCTGCTTTATTTAGAAGTCATCCAGTCAGGAAACAAGAGTAGTGAAATTATATTTTAAAAGACTCAAATAGCATTTGTGAACAGTGAATTTTCTGAACAATAGCCATTTTTGAGCTGTGACTCCATGTGACTCAATAAGTTCATATGCAACATCTGGTGCATAATGAAGAACAAATAAATTTATAGCTGGAGTAAATCAGTGCAGACCTACTAACTGCCATAGAAGGCAGGTTAAGGTCAGTACAGGACTTGGCTTCAAAAAAGAAAAGAAAAAAGAAAAGAAAAGAAAAGAAAAGAAAAGAAAAGAAAAGAAAAGAAAAGAAAAGAAAAGAAAAGAAAAGAAAAGAAAAGAAAAGAAAAGAAAAGAAAAGAAAAGAAAAGAAAAGAAAAGAAAAGAAAAGAAAAGAAAAGAAAAGAAAAGAAAAGAAAAGAAAAGAAAAGAAAAGAAAAGAAAAGAAAAGAAAAGAAAAGAAAAGAAAAGAAAAGAAAAGAAAAGAAAAGAAAAGAAAAGAAAAGAAAAGAAAAGAAAAGAAAAGAAAAGAAAAGAAAAGAAAAGAAAAGAAAAGAAAAGAAAAGAAAAGAAAAGAAAAGAAAAGAAAAGAAAAGAAAAGAAAAGAAAAGAAAAGAAAAGAAAAGAAAAGAAAAGAAAAGAAAAGAAAAGAAAAGAAAAGAAAAGAAAAGAAAAGAAAAGAAAAGAAAAGAAAAGAAAAGAAAAGAAAAGAAAAGAAAAGAAAAGAAAAGAAAAGAAAAGAAAAGAAAAGAAAAGAAAAGAAAAGAAAAGAAAAGAAAAGAAAAGAAAAGAAAAGAAAAGAAAAGAAAAGAAAAGAAAAGAAAAGAAAAGAAAAGAAAAGAAAAGAAAAGAAAAGAAAAGAAAAGAAAAGAAAAGAAAAGAAAAGAAAAGAAAAGAAAAGAAAAGAAAAGAAAAGAAAAGAAAAGAAAAGAAAAGAAAAGAAAAGGCAAGACAAGACAAGACCTTTTCTTGAGGGTAGTTTCTGTAATTATCACCAGCAGATATCCCCAGGTTTCTAAGTATAGAAACTATTGCTAAGATAGTAAACTGAGCCTAAGGAGAACTCCAATGAGTGCCATAAATAAAGATATATCTTAGAAATGGACCAGAAGACTTCCATGCACTAGCTGTGTTTTCCTAGAAGAATATTCAGCAGACAGCACTTTTCTCCATCATATCCCAGCTCCCCATGACTGCTCAGCATGATGCTCTCGTGCCTTTTTCTACCAGAACCTTGGACAGCAGCAAATTTGTTTGTTTAATTCCATTCACGCATTGCCTCCAACCTGGCAGGCCTGTGGTCTTCTTCCAAAGGGCTGTAGAAGTTACCTGAGCAAATACCAGCTAACAAAAGTGTTTGCATACTGTTTAAAAAAAAACCCCAAAAACCACAAGTTTCCAGAGCATTTCCCAAAATAACTACAAGGCAGTTTTATGGCAAATATGAATGCTCTCATCTGGTCCTGAAAACTAACAGTTCCTGTCTGTGTCCAGTGCTGGAGAGAAACACATGCGGAGATAACAGGTCAACAGTTCTAATCTGAGGCATCATGATTGAATGCTTAGTAAATATTGGATTATGGAAACCAAACAAATTTATAAAATGTGCTTGAAGTCATTATTTTGCTGATAAATAGGTTTATCCCAATGCTTTGCCCTGTCTTATATGTGAAAATTTTCATTAGCGTCATCTGAAACTGTCCTTTCAGATGGTAGCCAAGATTTCACACCCCAACTGCTGCACCTTTGGAGGGTGCAATACAGCCCTTTTTGGTTTTTTTAAACCCAGGCACCCACAGTCCAAAGAATCCTATGGGTGAGCTCACAGAGCTCCTGCAGCACGTGGTGGGGCAGCAACACTCATCCTCTGTGCTTTGTCCCTGCAGGAAGCCTCGTGCGCCTACGTGCTCGTGGTGACGGCCGTGTACTGGGTGTCTGAAGCAGTGCCTCTTGGGGCAGCAGCCTTGGTTCCTGCTTTCCTGTACCCTCTCTTTGGAGTCATGAAGTCCAGCGAGGTCAGACTGCTGCGCATTTTGATCGTTTAGTATTCTCACTCTCAGCTAATTATTTGAATAAGGCCGATCGTAGTGCAGTAGCAAGGGTTAGAGGTGTGGGAGGAAGAAGTGTACATCTTGTGATGAGTAACTGGGTCCCACCAGCTCTTCCTTTGACTGAAGATAGATAGAGGATATAATACAGGCTCTATTAGCCAGGAGGGATGTCCATCCTTTCAACTGCTGCATCACAACCTATTGCTCCAAAGGATCCCACCTTTCCCCTCCTCAAATCCATGTAAACAGCAGCTGTAGGACACACTGTAAAGTTTCCTTCCAATTGTATTTATTATGGATGTCATATAAGGCAAGAGGCTACATGTGCTAAAATCACTTACCGTTTACTGCAAAAGACTATATAATTTTGTTATCCAGGTAAATGTCTAGTCCTTTCTCAAAGCTGTAGCCTAGCATTGTAGCCATGAGTTCTCAGGCAAAGGTGCAGCTGTACAAAAAAGTCTCTATGATCATGTCTGAATTTGCTTACTTGAGGTTTTTTTGAATGTTAATTTCTTTCATTATATGCCAAGAATTTATTTTATTTTGTCTACAACTTTTTTCCCCCTCCTTTTTTCTACCCCTTTTTTGGGGGATGAGGGGACAGCACATTTGATTTAAGGACAAGTAATACAGATAAGAATGCAGAGGAATATGTAGCAAACATAAAACTGTTGGATTTCTCTCACAATCTAGCACTGGGAATACCCATAAATGGATAGAGACAAGCATGAGCCAAGAGTTTTATGACTGCTTATTCCCTCAAGTTTTGTAACAAAATGAGATACATTTTCATACAAACACAATTCAGTATTTTCACAATCTTTTTTTCCTAACATGAAGGTAAAGTAGTCGGGCACTTTCATTAAAAATTTGGCAGCACATCGGAGAAGGAAAATTTAATGGCAGCCTGAGAGAAATTCAAAGTAATATCACATAAAGTGACAGGAAGACTACTGCAAAGAATGTATTATTTGCTTTAGGGACAGAAATAAATCCCTGCATTCAAAAATAAACAACTCTGATAATGTTGCAGCATTTCCAATTTGCTGTTCTGGAGTGACTCTTGCCTAGAAAATTACTGCTATTTAAGCTACAAATTAGTCACAGGGGCTTAATAATATGAACCAGTGTGCCATATATATGTATGTTGGTGTTAATAAGACTATTAGCATTCACTTATTTCTCCAAAATGGCTGTGAAAGGAATAAACAAAGAAAACCTCAGATTCTTTATGCTGCTGGCTTGATGGATTTCCTTCATTCACCTCATTATTTTTTGAAAAGGTAGCAGGAAAAGAAAGAAAGTTAATGAGAAACAAACTGGTGGAAGAAGCCAAAAAGGTGATATTTAAAAGTTCTGGCAACACAGCTATGATGGCCAAGTCTATTTAGGTCACCACAGGGATTTATTAAATAAATGTCATTAAATATATAAGTTGTTGTGGATTTCACAAAATAACATTAGTGTCATTCTTGCACTTTATGGAGGAGCATCAGTATAACTGAGGGCAATGGAAAAACTATTGCTTCCTCTGATCTTAATTGTTTTTAAATGCTGGCACCTACATTTGCTTCGAGGAATAATTTTAAACTGAAGAAATTATGGTTTTTGAAAAATAGTCCAGCAACAGCCTAAGAAGGGTTGCATCAAAATGAAATGAAAAATTTTGCTAGACCCCAAGCATGTGTTTGCAACTTTTATTTTCTCCCATTTTGTTTGTTTTTACAGAAGTATGTGTGTGTGTTTGTGTAAGAATTTTATGGTTTGCTTAATTTGTCATTTTTGCAGTTGCTTCACAGAATATATTCTCATATTTTAGCAAGACCCACACTCATGATTCCTGCTTTGGAGGCGGTCTCTGAATATTTTCCTGAACCAGTTGATGGGTTTTGCTCATCATCTTTAAATTAAAGTTCTTCTTGAAACTGTTCCCTATTTTCCTGATAGAATGGAAATGAATTTCCAATGTGAAAAGTTTTGGCACAGGGTTTGTGGACCACTGCAGCAATATACCAACCTTTTTTTATTGCATTCAAAGACCAAGTCCCAGAGGACTTTTATCTGAAGCTGTAGGTTCTAGGGATGCCACATTTTGCTCAAAAGCAAAAAGACAGAATAAATATAAGCAAGATAGACAAAAATATCTCCAGAATGAAAAAGCAGATGAAGCACATGAATAAGCTGCCTTCAGCGCAGTTTTGTCCGTGCTTGTTTCCATCTGAGCCTAGCTGAGTATGACTGATTTACTGCAGGCACTGAACATCCTGCTCGAAAAAATAACATTTCTCTTGATCTCTTCAATAGTGAGAAGCCTATAAACAATAGGGTGTAGAGCCTTATTTGTAAACACAACAAGAAAGAGATTAAAGAGAATATTTTGATTTATGAATTCTTCATTTTCTCCAGCTCCTGGTCATTCTTACTCCGGGGAGCAAAAATTCACAATGTTGTATTTTTTCTCATTCAGCATGCTTTCTGTGTAGGGTAGTTATTGCTTTTTTAACTGACTGCTTCCCGCTGGCCCTTAATGCAGGTGGCTGCTGAATATTTCAAGAACACAACTTTGCTCCTCATGGGTGTGATTTGTGTGGCAGCTTCTGTGGAAAAGTGGAATCTCCACAAACGAATTGCCCTGCGCATGGTGATGATGGCTGGAGCCAAGCCAGGCATGTGAGTGAACCTTTGGCTTGGGGGTAGTTTGAGCCTGACAGCAGCAGTTTGAAACCTCTCTGATCTTCCCATCCATGGGCAAAAGCTACCTTGGTTTGGGGCACTTTTCATACCCATGTTTCCTTTCGGAGTTTGAAAGCTCACAAATTTCCCCCTCCTTTTCTTCTTCCACCTGCGACTCCCCATATTTTCCTGTGCTGCACTCCAGGTTGCTCCTTTGCTTTATGTGCTGCACCACGGTGCTCTCCATGTGGCTTTCCAACACCTCCACCACAGCCATGGTGATGCCAATCGTGGAGGCAGTGCTCCAGGAGCTAGTGAATGCTGAGGAGGAGTGCGAGGTCATCGCGACTGCAGGCAGCACCATTGCCGAAGAAAACAAGCCAATAGGTATTTGTCAGTACTGGCCACTCTTTTCTCATTCGTTTATCAGGGACTAGACTTGTTGATACATATAATTCAAATTCTATCGAGGTCGGATCTGTGTGACTGATACTGCCAAAAACACGGATATGTACTCTTTCTTTCTGTACTCTGATACTCCTTTCAAAAAATGAAAGAAAGTTTCAAGAAGTGATGGAAGAATAGGAGTTGGGAAACTATACTGAATTAGGGCATTTGCTGTGGCTGTGTATCATAAACTTTTAGGTCACAAGATTTTACAGGGTTGGAAGAAAACCTCTGAGAATAAAGTCCAGGAAATTTAGAAGAGGCTCAGAAGTTTTCTCTTGACAATCCCATAATAAAAAATTGGTAAGAGCTCTAAGGTTCATTTTATTCATTCCTTCCCAGAAGGAAAGGGTTTAGGAAGGAAAGGATCTCTCTTTTCTTTCACTTTACAGTTTCCAGGCTGAAAATTATTTCTTCCAACCTTGTTTATTATATGGAGGTATCATAGTCTTTTAATTGCCAGATGCACATGATCAGTACAACTCAGAATAATAAAATGCTGCATAAAGAGAGTACCTGAGACTGTGTGGACAAGCTTTTGTTTGCAGCAGCTTCTCCATGTCCATTTGCTGTGACCCAGGGGCTCAGCTCCGTTCTCACCCCAAGGGCTGCTCTCTGTTCTTTGTTGCAGGTCTGGGTGAAAAGCACGGCCAACCTTCACTGGAGCTTATCTTCATCAATGAGGAGTAAGAATGAACCCTGTTCATCAGGACTGGACATTTGAGCCCTACACAGGTTGCAATGAGATGAACCCAGGAGTAGAGCCAGGAAGGGCAAGCAGAGTCTTACAAGTGAACGTTTCACATGTGGCTGACAAGGAAGGCTTACATGATAAATGGGATTAATGTAATGGTCTGGATCTCACTAAAACTTTGCAGTATTCATTTGTTTTTAAACACTATGGATGTTTTAGGGAGAAGGAAAATATTTGTAGGAGTTTGAAAGCTCTTTTGAAGTCTGTGTTTGTGCTGTGTAAGAAAGTCCACAGATTTTTATTTCTGTTCCCCTGAAGGAACAGTGATGGAGAGGATCCAAGTACAGCATGGAATTCCCACAGGACATATCCAGAGGGAAATAACTTACAGAGAATTCCTGAAGAAAGCCTGAACTGCCTGAATTTAAGAGAGAGATGAAAGTGGAGGGTGGGGGGACATGGCGGGAGGCAGAACCCACAAAAAAACGCCCTTCCTCCTCCACAAAATTTGTAAAAGATTTCTTTAAATATAGACAAATCACCTCAGAGGTTTGAAACACTAACAGTTTCAACCAGGTCTCTATTTGGGGTAGAATCTAGTAAGGGGAAAGGGTAAATCAAGTAAAGGATTAATTTCTCTGTCAAATTATCTAATCAACCATCAGTTCAAGATATACAAGATGGTATACAAAGCTAATGTCCTAAAAATTTATTATAGGCCAATTACGAGGAGCATCTTATGAAGTGTGGGAACAAATTGCACAGTCCCTTTTTGAGCTCCTTCTGTATTGTTCAATGTTCAAAATCAAAGAGAAACAAGTTTCTTTTACTTTAAATTTTAATTTACTTTAAAACAAATATTATAATTCAAGAAGGTTGATGACTTTAAGTTAACTTGCAAGATCTAAATAGTTTTCTCATTAGTCTAGACACTAATTGGGTTCTCCAACATTCTCTCTGATATCTCTTTTTATCCCAGCCATATTTTTTATACAATATACAATCAAATCTTCAGTTTGGCATTGTGCCATTAATCCCTTTAAACCTTATTGAAGAGTATGTGGGGGATATTTCATACAGAACTATTATTAAAATAGGATTACTTGAAAAAGAGCTTGGAATTTGGCAGGAAAAGTAGCACATCTTCTGGAAATAAATTCAGTGGATAGTTTGCATGATCCACATGCCACACAGGACAGGTTTTAGGGAAGGCTTTAATGTGATACAGGTAGGTACTCAGAAACAGCATTGGAAAAGTTGGCAGAGAAGGAGCTTGGCTAGAACAGGCAGCAGTGGTGCTGGATTGTGTGGTGATTCACTCCACAGAGAGTGGAATCCCCTCCCAGAATGGGGTAAGTACTACCAAGAAACAATTTTTTTTGTTGTTTTTGCATGAAGGTGGAACCCCACTGCTACACAGCTAGAGACAGAACTGTGAAACATAATAATGACTCTTATCGTTTGGCTAAGAGCCCACATAAGGGGTTCTAATAAATGGTATTCAGCATTTCAGTAGGCACTAATTCTCCAGCACATGTTGCCCCTCCTACCCATGCTGTGTGTCTTTTGCAGGAGCTGGGTGAACAGGCGTTTTTAAAGTCTATTTTCCTTTCTTTGTTTTTAGTGCTACTACTACTGACTTCAGCTCCTTGATGCACTCAAAGGTATTGTCATAGGTGGTATCTTCTGGGCTACACTGTCTTCCAGTGCAGGAACCAGCAGAGCAAAATGCACACAGCTCTGAAAAAACCTGCTGTTTCTTTTATTTCAAATGTGTGGTGGTCATTGGCAGAAAGTATGCATTGCAGAATGTCCTGCTTTGCATTTAACCTGTCAGCCTGCCTGCACATATCAATTGGGGAACATCAGCTCCATAACAGCAACAACATAAGTAGGAAACAACCTGTTTGTTGTACTTCTTGCTGGAGATCCTGAGATCCAGTCAGCAAACTAACAATTCTGTATGGTTTCTAGCAAATTCAGATATGGTCTTTTATTACTTGGGTATTGCCAGCTTCTGCAGCTGAGACTTCTCAGTCGCTACAGCAGCCTGCACATGTCACAAAGTCACAGGCTCAAGGGACCTCCTGGGTTCTTGTACATGACGGAGGAAGAAGACCTGAACTCATAATCTGACTTAAAAATCACTTTAAAATAAAAAAGGAAGTTTAAACCTTTTTTTTTTCCCCAGTGTAAAATTAACAGCTGACTTTTAGTGGGTTGGATTTTCTTGTAGTTTCAGAACCTTTTTTACTTTTTCCTTTTTTGTTCCCAAAGCCTGCTACTCAGTACCTTTACAAAGCATCACAAATTTTATTCTGAGTGCCCCTAGGAACATAATAAAGGCTAATCCAAAGGCATTTTCCTCCTTGCAGAGTATGAACGGTGTGCACATGATAGCCAACCCTATTGGAACAATGAATTCTACCAGCAATGGGCAGCACCTGCCTCAGGTAAGGAAATGTTAGACCTGGGGGTGAGGCAAAAGACAGATGTGACTATCACCTGCTCCCCACTGTTTAATATTTGTTCCTTGAAAGGAATAATTTTCCTTCATCTCACCACAGCCATGGCTTGGCTCTTTGCTAGTTCTTGCTCCCATTTAAATGCAACCAGCACAGGTATGTTTAGAAGACCCTTCCCCAGTGGCTGGGACAATTCATTTAGCTTTATGTTCAGTAATGTGATCACGAGTTTCCTTTATTATTTGACTGTAATAGCCACTTTGTTTCTGCAAATCCTGCTTGGAAAATAGCCCAACTCAAAAATAACAACCCCTGGCACACAAAATCCTACTCAGAATGAAAAAAGCAGCAGGCATGGACCATTAATCTGTTCAGCCACTTTGTTAGGTGGTTTTAGTATCCACTTCCTTTTTGTCTTCCAAAATATCCAACCTCAAAATCCTCCATTAAATCAATTCATTCCAGTATTTCTGCTTCTCTCGAGTGGATCCAAGAAGAGGTTGCTGTTTGGATGACAATTTTGTAGTATCCTAATGGCATAAGTTTATGTCCACGAAAGAACAGACTAAAACCCACACACTGTGAATTTGTGTTCACAGTGCAAAAATAAATCAAAATACCAATTAGTAAATCTAACAAGCCTATCTAAATCACTTTCTGCCTTTTTTCCTCACTTTTAAATTGCAGGTTGCATGTGAAATGCCATGAGGTACTGTACATTTTGTCCCTGTACGGGGACTTGATTTATAGAGAGTTACCTGTCACTTAAGAAAGCTTCTTTTGGAGCAAAATTTTCTGGCATCTTGTCCCTCCATAGTCCCATTGCCCAGCCTTTTCCATGACATTTTGAGATTCCCAGCACTCCATCCCTAATTAGAGGCCCTGAGCCAGTTTAAGTGTGAAAGGTTCACAAAGCCTTTGTATGGTGGCTGCTCCTAAGCCTCAAGGATTATGGATTCCTTCTGCTGCAGTGCTGGCATCCAGTTCCTGCAGCCCTCAAAGGCTTTTGGTATCCTACTGATACTCCAGTCAGACCCAGAGCTGGCCCAGACCTTAGCCAGAAGTCTGATTACTCCTTGTCCTACATTTCTGTCACAGACCAGGCAGTTTCAGGCCCCTGGCCAGGTTTCTAGGACTGATCCCAGTTAATCCCTGTGAAGAAAAACCTGCCCTCTCTTACACAAACCATGTCACTCTGGCATACAAGCATGCTGGGCTGGTGTTCTGATCACCTGCTTTCCTTGTGAATGTGTCCCCTCACAGGCTCAGATCCTGGTCCTGCCCCCTGAGCCCTCTGATCTCAGCCTGAGCACCAAGTACCGGTACCAGACCAGACATGACCACATGGTCTGCAAATGCCTCTCACTGAGCATCTCCTACGCAGCGACCATCGGGGGGCTGACCACCATCATCGGCACCTCCACCAGCCTCATATTCCTAGAGCACTTCAACAAGTAAGCGATACTGGAAGTTTGTGAGAATGCTGGGTGAGTCATTATCATCCTTGTGGGTCATTTCCTACCTCAAGGAGCCCTAGCAGGACAGTCTCTCTGAAGGAAAACTTGCTTCTTCCTCTACTCTAATGTTATTACTAATGGTTAATGTTTGCAAGTTAATATGATGCCTTAGGTTTTAGCTTTTATATTTTACAAATTCTGCATTCTCTGTATTCCTAGTGTGTAACTCTGAACTGCCTTGCAGCCTGTTAGCTGCTGTTCTCTCATGCTAAGATGGACATAACAAACCTTCTGCAGGCTTGCTCTTCAAGGACACTCAGACTGTCCTAGGCCCAAAATGTGTAACCCAGCATCTTGAGAAGGGGGGCAGGCTGAGGGGCAGTTACATCATTAGCTAAAGTTTAATTGGCGAATTTATGCTGATATGCAAATGGACCAAACCTACAACAGTGTGAAGAACTCGTGACTGGTCGTCTTGGGTGTAGCCTTTGGCCTGCCCAGGGTGTGCCTCTGAAGGCCTTTCGAATAAATATCACCTTTATTCCCTTATCCCTGTCTAGTCTCTGTTTCCAGGTTGGCCTTTTTAGGCATCAAATACTTATCCATGTCCTCCCATGCAAAGTTAAAATTCCTTAGTGTGTGAAATTTAAGTTTCTCCAGCAGCTCCTTTTGATTTGACATACTGATTATCATGAAGGCAGCAGGCACTCTGGAAAAGTAAACACTAAAGCCATGAAGGTATAGCAAAGAAGACAAAGAAATACTCACAAAAGAAGAGATGTCATAAAATCAGCTGCTCAACATGTAGAGCATAAAAAAACCCCAGCTTAGAAATGTGGCCTTACACATTTGCTTCAGAGAAGATGGGAAGCAGCTCTCTGATCAGCTAAGTATTTCCTTTATCGAGGGCCCAGGGCTCTCAAGGACATGAATGTTTCAGTGTCAGAAACATGAATGTTTGTCTCTCAGAAGACTGGTGGTACTTCTCCTCATGCAGAGATATGCATCCAAGCTCAGACCTGATCCTGACCATCTACTGCTGCTGCTACTGCCTCGATACCCCTCATTTCTCTCTCTTAAATGGTGGTAGCAAAGAAGACTAAGTTCAGAAGTTATGCTCAATCCAAGGATTTGGATTTTACAGAATTTTCCAAGATCTTGCTTTTGTGATAGTTGCATCAAAAGCACACATCCAACATCTTAGTCAGAGCACAGCAGAACGCAGTCCTTATTTGTGTGGCCTGTGAGAAGACATACAAAGAGATTCTGGGTGAAATCATTCTGGAGTCTGACGAGCCTAAAAGAAGCTTTAACATAAACCACAGGTAGGGATGGAGTTTCACTCCTGGCATCTCCAAGTGGTTTTGAAGCTGGCCAGACAATGCAGACCATCTGGTGTTAAAGGTTTGGAGAGCTATACTGTTTGTCTGTTGGTTTCACTCTGCACAGACGATGCAGCTGGTGCAAATGCAAACTGATGGGATTTTTCACTCATGCCACGACTGAGACATGTGCCTGTAGATGTGTGTGCAGCTATGACTGTTGGAGGTCCCCGTCCCTTTACTGTTCTAACTTCTCGTGCATCCTCTTTTATCGTTTACAGCCAGTACCCAAAAGCTGAAGTGGTGAATTTTGGAACCTGGTTTCTGTTCAGTTTCCCCATCTCCCTCATCATGTTGGTGCTGACCTGGTTCTGGCTGCATTGGCTGTTCTTGGGCTGCAAGTGAGTGAAGGCTGTTCAAGACACGTGGATTACAAAAGCAGGGCATCTGCAGCTCCTCTCAAACGTGTCTCATAAAGACGTTGTGACTGGCAAATGACAGAATTTAAGGAACTATTTCCTTCTGCTTGCCAGAACAATCACCAGAGGAAATCTCACTGCTCAGCTGCCCTGCACAGGCAGCAGTGCAGAGTATTGCTGCTTGAAGTGCCCAGGTATTGCTGACAGAAATCCTTACTAAACATTCAACTGCTTTGGGCTTTTGTCACTCTTATGACAATGAGGATTCCCTTGTGGACCAAAAATCTTGTTGTAAGTCCTTTTGGAAAAGCACAGTTTAAAAGATTAATAGAAAAATAACTGCAAGTGAACAAGTTACTTTTCAGATCTGCCTCCAGCTCAATGAAATTAACATAAGACCTGTTAAAATTAAAGGTAAATAGACTCCATATATATTTCCACTCTTTGAAGTGGAAAGGGCTCACAGCCTGAGACAAATACATTTAATGCCAGTAAGTCCCTAAGCCCCAAAATAAGAAAAAGTCTCAGTCTTCTAGTTTATTGTACCACATATTGTCTTTACAAAGTTAATGAAAACTGCCTAAATGTGCACATTTAGAGTGGATTAGTCAATCTGCATTAAATTGTGATGCAGACACATTTACTCAGAATTATATTTGCTGTAATTTGATTTAGCTTACTCTTAAAAGTAAACTGAACTGACATCACTATTTCGCCCAGGACAACGAATAAATTGATAATGAGTTCTGCTTGCTGCTGACCTTGACTAGATTTGAAGAAGTAATTTAGAGGTGAATGGCTCCATGCCCCTCTCAGTGAGTCTCTGAGTCTTGTAGTTCCAAACTAAAAGGCTAATATAAATTCCCTCCACCACTTCTTTTTTAATCTTGAGAAGAAACAGGCCCTAACATGACCCTCAATTAATTTGGTTTAACAAAAAAATAAAATTGAAATTCCACATTGCATCCAAGACTTCATGCTGATTAATGTTGTTCTAAATAATACCAGAGACTGAAGCATTATTGACTTTTTGAGTACTAGTTGATTCCCGGCCTCCTTAATCTCTGACTTCTATTCACTGCAGTTCATTAAAGAACATATTATGTTAGGAGCTGGGCGTCAATACCCTGCCTTCACATCCTCCTGAGCCTGGAAACACTTAGAAAATGTTGAAACAGCTGCCTAATCCTTGTGCATAAATGTTTAATGAATTCCCGGAATGTTATTTTCCTAGGAAGCCCTGTGTTGTCAATCTGTTCGTACTTGGCTTAGCTGGAGCAGCATTTCAGACTTTAAGGCCCTACACCAGGCCAAAGGTGAAACAAAAGGAACCTATCAAAGAATCTTTGTCAGCAAAGAGCTAAGGGTGGAGTTGTTACCAAAGAACTCGCCTTTATAAACCATATAAAGCCTTCTCTTCCAGAAGGCTGGCTCTTCCAGCCTCTTCTCTCCCTGCTAGTGGATTTTACTGAAGTCTAACAAGCAAGGTTTGCAAGGAAATTTAAAATACCTATAGATGAAAGGCAGTGCTAAGTGAGCTAAAAAAATGTGTTACATATTTGCCCATGCAAAATGAAAGCACTGGTTATGTCCTTTTCTTGACCAGACAGGGCCTGTCTGGATCTTGAGCAATGCAAATTGGTTTGAGAGTCCAGCCTTAAGCAGGTACATTGAGGGAGATTGCAGTCCATGGTTTGGCCAGTGCTACAGCTTGGGTGTCTAGTGAGGTACCAAATGAGATGCTAAAATAGCAGGAACCATAAAACACCTGTTATCACCTAAAAGAACTATAAAAGTTGTGCTGCCATGGTACTTCAGTCACTGCTGCTGCCTCTTTCAGACTGGCTTAGATCCCCTCACCCCTCTATGTGACAGAGGGTACAGCTGGAGTGAAAAAGCAGGGATCAGTGGCTCAAAGCACAGCAAAGTAACACTTCTGGAAAGAAGAAAAGGAGAAGATCAAAGTGAGCTTGAAAGCATCTTAATTTCAATTAAGAATGTCCATGCTTTCTTACAGAATGAAGGCAAACTGAATAAACTGAGGATTTCACTTAACATTCATAAAAATCTGTGGCAGGATCCAGCCAAGAAATGTGCTCATGTTTTCATGTCCCTGGCTGAAGCATAGGCATTTTTCGCCTGGACAAAACACCAGGCTAACTCCCCTGGCCTCTGTGGCAGAGGCAATTGGAGCTTTTCTGGCTGTGCCTGTTTTATAAACAGCTATTATAATAACAGTATAAGCAGAAGCAGACAGGTCAGGGCAGCTAATGGGATCCCGACCATATCTTTCCCTCATTATTTACTGTGAATCCTGAATATCCAAGTCAAATATGGTCTCAAAAGCCGGAGCAGGCCCCAAATATGTTGGATAACCCTGATCCAACTGGAAAGCATAGTTAGCCCATTAAAAATTTCTATTGATAGCTGACCTCTGTCACAATCTTTCCATGTGATGATAGAAGCTAGCCGTAGCTTTCGGAGGTTTCTGGCAGCCCTTGGAGGAAGCCTACGCAGAGGGAGCCCAGCCATGGCTCAAGATGGCTCAGTGATACCAATCAGTACTAGTCAGAGCACCCTGGGGACCTTCCAGCTATGACTAGAATTGAATCCTAAAAGAACTTGAAAACAGATTAATCAAATGTCACACGCAGTAATTTCCTTTCCCTTTGCCATCAGGCCTTGCCCCAGTCACATCTTGTCCCAGCAGTCCCTGATACCAGAATTTTCAGTCTACCTCATTGCTGGGGTTTTTTAAATTACTTTATTTCCCCCTCTTTATGTCCTTGCCTAATTTTATTGTGCTATCTCAGTTTTAAAGAGACCTGTTCTGTGAGCAAGAAGAAGAGGACCAAACGGGAAGAAATGTCAGAGAGAAGAATTCAAGAAGAATATAAGAAACTGGGAAATGTTAGGTAAACCAGACCTGCCTTCCTTGGAAATTTTCCTCTCTAGACAGAACCATCCTTCCTATTGCCCTCCGTGTTGCCTTTGGCTCATGTATCTTATTCTAAAACTGTCAGCTCTTTTTCCTCCCTTCCGGGATAGAAATAGAACTAAATGCAAAAATGGGGTAAAATCAAAGACTTTGTTATTTGTTACAAGCATGAGTGTTAACATGTAACTCACTTATTTGTTTGTGAGGAAAAAGGAAGTAAAAGGATAGATTCACATTTATTCCGGGGTTCGGAGCTCATCTGAGTCAAGGTTTGTCTCTGAACCCTAAGGGACCCCTTTTCCTAATTCAGGCACATACTTATTTTAGTGGATACAAGTTCAACAAAGGTTTCTCCAAAGGCACAGCCACGAGCTGTCCAGCCCTCCAAGTTGCCCATAATCTTTATGCACGATGGCAAGAAATCTCTCTTGAAAAGATTATTTGGCAAGATTTTCATTTTCAAAAAGGCTGATATGCCACAGAATTCCTTCTTCACAAAACATTTTTGTGCTGTTCAACCAAAATGTTGACAGATCAACTGCCTGAATACAAAAAGCTTTGAAACTAGACTGTTGTTCAGGCTGTGCCTAAATATGAAATCAATTTTAATTTAAATCTATGCTAAATTAAAAATCCTCAAGTCACCTCAAGTATCCTCAAGTCACCTTGTGTGCACCATCTGTGCTAATTTACATTGTCATTTGCTCTTAGGCTTTCTACCCTTCTAAAAAATGCAAGAGAATGTGTTTACAGTGGAATGCTAATATGAGCTTCACCTTGTTAACTCATTTAATCAGATAATAATGCAAATACAAAACAAGCATTTAGAAATATTTTCCTTCAGGTCTTGCCCATGAATGATTGAATTGCAAATAGAGATGGATATTTTTAGCCTATTTTTTACTGGGTTTAGATGGTTCCCAGCTGGGAGCCAAATCTAGAATTCTTTAATTCAAACTAATCTTCCTTGCTATTTTTCATATGTTTTTTATCCTTTTTTGAACCCAATTTCTACTTTCTTACTTCTTCTGGAACTTGCTCCTAAGTTTTCAGTCTGACCTTGGAATCAGTTCCTAGCTTTCTCTGTTCGTTTATTTCCAGCTATCCTGAGATGGTGACTGGATTCTTCTTCATTGTGATGACCTTGCTTTGGTTCACTCGTGAGCCTGGCTTTGTCCCAGGATGGTCATCTCTTTTTGAGAAGTGAGTAAAATTCCCTAAACAACCGCACAGGAATACAACTTTGCTTCTTATGACTTTCTACAATAATTTTTTTTCCCCTAAGACACCGTCAGCCACATTAAGAAAGCAGTGAAAAATGGAGTCTTTATTCAAAAATTAGGATTTTTTTAATAAATTATGTTTGTTCATATAGTGACAAATTCCATTCTTTCTCAATATTCAAAGTGAGTTAATTAGAGAAAGTAAATTAAACCATTTCAAATGTTAAAGAATAGGAGGGTCAGATTTTGAGCTTAAAACATTTTAGTGCATTCATGGAAAAGTTGTGATGAGAATGTATTGCAACTATAATTGAAATTAAAATTTTTGACAAAGAGTGTTTTATCAAGAAAATGTCCATTCAATTAAATATTGCAGAGGATGGTGACTGAAGCAAATAATTTTTCTTTTATTTTAAATAATATTGAAACAAATTACATTAAACCTTACTATAGCACGCTTTGCAGATCAAAGATTAAGTGATTTGCATGTAAGTTTTCTTTATATTGCTACTGTATAAACTTAATTTTTCATTCCAATTTTGACAGAAAAACAATTCCTAATACTATGATTTTCTGATGATCACTGGTATTTGGCACTCCTCAAAATACTTCTACAGAAAGAGTTTAAAACATTTAATTTAAAATCAATCTACAGTTCATTTCTAAAGGATCACTTGGGTTTGGCTTTTCCCCAGAATGTGTTTACTGTTTCTTGCTTCTAGTAAACACACTATTTTTCTGTACCTCCAAGTTAATAGATTTGTAAACCTAAAGGGATTATTTTTTTTCAACCAGAATGTTAAAAATTGTTGAGCAATGATTGAAGTTGGCTACAAGAGTCAGTTTAATAAATGGGGAAAAAATCCAATTTGTATCCTTGATATGCAGGCATATTTTTCTAGAGGGTTCTTAGTATGACTTCAGATCATACAACAGCAGGAAATACAATTGCACCTGCAGAAATGTGCTTGGAATTATGTACCTGGATTGGAAATGTTTCTGTTAATGTGTTTTTATGAAAACCTCACTGTTTCTTTCCTAGGAAAGGTTACCGGACCGATGCCACTGTCTCTGTATTTCTTGGGTTTCTCCTTTTCCTGATTCCAGCAAAAAAGCCATGTTTTGGGAAAAGGAAAAAAGGTGAGGAGAATGCAACAAGAAAGAGAGCTGGTACATTTCTCAATGTCTAATGATTTAGGTTTTTTTATGTTGTTAAGTCAGGGTTCAGTTTCTCCTCTGATACCAGCCCTTCCTACATCAGACCTCCTTCTCCTTTGCCATAATTCGTATTGTCTCAGTCAGAGGATGGCAAACAGGTCTTGAAGCTGAGACTGCCACCTCTTCAGTGTCACAAAAATTTGGGACTGAAATTAGGTTCAGATGGAGTTCCATATTAAAGAACTATAATGCAAAATCAGCTGAAGATAAACCCTAGCAAAAAAAAATTAGTCACCACTCATATAGTGGAAATCACTGTAATATCTTAAGATAAACATAAAAGAGGTCAGAAAATGCCAGACAATGTTCCAATTTTGTGCAGTGCTTCTCTCACAGTCTCCTTGATAATAGCAAAGATTGTTATTTCACATTTGTGTTTGGGTAGCACTCAGTGGTTTGATCAGTTTGCTGTGCCAGGCTTTCAGCAGTGCTGTATACAAGTAGAATTGTCTGTATAGAGTTTTATGCAGAGATTATAAATGTATATAAACATACATTTTTATACTGTTATATATTGGGCAGGTTTTAGGAAAAAATGACACTAACTCCTCCTTCAAGAAAACACTCAGGTATTTAAAAAAATAATGTCCCCAGATAAAATCCGGGGGCATAAATGAACTTCATCAATCTCCATGGGCTACTTCATAGCCCTTCTTTGATAATATAATCCCATTGTAACACCATCTCTATAGTCCACAGACATATGCACGTGCATATCACAACACAGCACACAGTTCCTCAAAAAGCTGCAACATGAAAACACAGAGGTTTACAACTCTTTACATCAACAGAGCACCCAAGGGAAAGTCAGGATGTTTGGAATTAATACACTGCATTTGCTGAAGCCAGGCTGTCCAGAGAAACAGGCTGTAGACTGCCTCTGCCTCTCTCTCAGGTGGTCCCATGCATATTCAGTCACTTCTATTCTTGTAAAAATGTGAAGATCTTTGCAAAAATGGCAGTTTAACACTGGTCACACACTGGCTTTATTTGATATAGGAGATGGTGAAAAGTCTACAGACATTAACACACTGGAGCCCATCATTACCTGGAAGGACTTCCAGAAGACCATGCCCTGGGAGATTGTAGTGTTGGTTGGAGGAGGTTATGCCTTAGCAGCTGGATGCAAGGTACTGATGCAGATATTCTTTTTTATCCTCTTTTCCAAAAATAGTATCAACCTGCTCTTTTATTCCTTTGTATGCTCTCCAGTTTGGATTCATGATGTGGATACTTACAAGCTTGTACATAAGATAGTAGGCAGCTGCTCCCTGCACTCAACATGTCTCTTTCTTGCTATTTATTAAACACTGCAGTGAAATCTAGCTTACTGAGCAAAAGGAAATGCAGAAAGCATTGACCTAAACTTTGTTTATTTGCTGGTTGGATTCTCTGATGCAAACTGCCACAGAGAGAAGAATCTGTTTTACAAACATACCAAGTATTTAGTAATTCTTGTGCTTCTGTCCTTTCCCCAGACCTCTGGCCTCTCTACATGGATTGGACGTCAAATGCTCTCCCTGAGCAGCCTTCCCTACTGGGCTGTGACTCTGCTGGCTTGCATTTTGGTGTCCATGGTAACAGAATTTGTTAGTAATCCAGCAACTATAACCATCTTTCTGCCTATTTTATGCAGCATGGTGAGTTAAAAGAGTGACATTTTTAGTCTGTTGTTTCCTGACAGGCTTGTGGGAATTTTTTAAGGATGTCAGGGTCTTGGCACTCTGTTCATATGAAACCCATACTCAGTTCCCAAGCTACTGTTCTGTAACCTTAGAACTAGGAAAAATAATATAATTGGGCAGCCAAAAGCATATTTTAGCACCAAGGAATTTATAAGACCTCTCAGATCAAGTGCACTGAGGAATTCATATGCCAAGTACAAGAAAAGGTGACTATGGAATCAACAAGAGAAGTGAATTTCACATAAAGCTTGAGATATTTTTATTAATTTTTTTAATGTGTTGTTCATTAATTAGTAGTCACCAGCTCCCTACTTGTAAGAAAAGACTGGAGTGCTGAATTTTATTTCAGATTTTAAATTGTTCAAAAGGGTGATCTGGTAAGCATACTGTCTTCCAGCAAGGAAAGCAGAGATGTTTGTAAGGGGCGGAAAAAAACCCAGGATGCTATTGACAAAGGTGCAAGAAAGAGATACTAACTTCATTTTATATTGGAATAGCAATTACAGAAAATTTTCTTCTTTTTATTTTTGTTTAATGTAATGTGAAGCTTTTCTTACCAAAACTGTAGGTCATTAACTGTCTTTCCCTATTTTAACAATGTTAAGGGATTGTCCCAAAGCACATTATGTGAACAGCTCTGAGGTAATATAAAGATGTGGTCAGACAAAAAGCACTAATTGTGTTTCTGTGGCTTAGGAGTTCATATTTGCTTCTGCTCCATGCAGAAAGTGATTCTCCTAAAAAAATATTTAGAGCAGTAATCTCCTTGTAGTGTGAACTGCCATCTTAAGGCAAACTCTCCTTTTTGATGGCAAAAGTAACCTGGAGACACTCCCCTCCCCAAAATGATGGTAGCCTGGTCTATCCTTTCCCCCTTTCCCTCTGACATAAAACCAGACCAAAGCAATGTACATGAAAATGCAAAATTTTATCACCACTGGAAACTGCAGTAGAACCATTCTTTAGCCCACTCTAAAGAATATTCCATCATCTCTGCCTTCTCACCATGCAAGCTTGGATCATGAGCAGCTGATTCCTCTTAACCACTCTTCAGCAGGACATCACACAATGTCTCAGCATATTCAGCAACTGGAAGAAGCGAGTTCTTCATGTTAGCCTGTTGTGACTTCTTTTGGATGAAGACTGAAGCAGCAATCAGTGCTAAGGCCCAGAGGACACAGTACAGAATGACACAGAGAACAAACAGGAAAAAGAGCAAAGGTGGCCTAATAGCAGCAAACTCCACCCTCCCTCAGTGTGAAATATCACAAGAGAGATCCCTGGAGCACGACCAGCTCAAAATTATGGCATTGCTTTAAAAAACCCAACCAACCAAAAAATACTTTCACACTTAAGTTTAGAAATTAGGCAGACATGATTCACAGAAAACAGAGAGGGTCCTTTCATACTAATTGTCAGCAGTGACTTTTATTGATTATGTAAAACACCTCTCTCCCTCTCTTCTTCCAGTCAGAAACACTGCTTATCAACCCTTTGTACACCCTGATTCCTGTCACCATGTGCATCTCATTCGCGGTGATGCTGCCAGTGGGTAACCCTCCAAATGCCATTGTCTTCAGTTATGGGCACTGCCAGATCAAAGATATGGTGAGTCCTGGGAATGGGTGTATCCTCCCACGCTTCATGCAACCTCAACACCGAGTCCCCACATCCACCGGCCAATAATAATGATTATATTGGTGTTAATACCAAGTAATGATATGTGCACTGCTGTTACGTAACAGAGCTGTCAGGTTAACAACAACCACAAATCTGCTGTAGGATGCACACATTTCTTATCTCTGTTTTGTTTTTTAATGCAATGGTCTAAAGAGCTTTAGGAGTATTGCATTGACCTGCTAAGACAAGCACAAGAGAGCATGAGAAATTAGATTCATCATATACCTCCACAGTAAGTCATGTATCACCCTGTTATGTGACTTTTATGGGTTTAATTCCCCATTCTGATTATCAAGAATGAGAAGTTTGAGATTATGAAGATTGAGCAGTTCAAGTGACAAACTGAAAAGTTCACAATGAATGGCATTAGTCTCCAACCATCACTCCTGAATATTCCCACTACATATACCCTGACACATAATACTCATTGTCCTTTTTTGGCTCCAGAAATCACTATACATAAATTATCACACCATATCTCAGTCAGTATAGATTCTTCTGCTTTTCTTTTTTTCCTGTGTTAACTGTTTTTAATTCAGTTGCTCTGATGCATTTTGCTTTTGCAGGTGAAAGCTGGCCTGGGTGTAAATCTGATTGGCCTGGCTGTTGTCATGGTGGCCATCAACACGTGGGGAATAAGGCTCTTCCACCTGAACACCTTTCCAGAGTGGGCAGCAGTCAGCAACATCACAAGCCAAACGTAATCTCCAATGAAAAAAAAAAGCAAAAGTGCAAGACCAAAGCAAGTTGGGACAAAATATTGTGCCCACATTTCACATAGGAAAGAAAGAAGGAAACTCGTGTATACATAGCACCAGGTTCCATTGCAAAACCATGACAAAAATCTACAGGGAGTTCTTCTGCCACAGCTTTTCTGTTCTGAAAATCAGCATGAGTTAAAAGGAGAGATTAGCTTTGCTCTATTGTTGCTTTCTCTGGGATACCATAACTCAGAAAAAATTCACTCCTCCAAATTATCTACCTATAGCTTTTTCATGCCTTAGAGGAATTATGTAGGACTTGTACATAGGACTCTAGGGGCAGAAGACAAATACACATACATTGGTGTACTCAGCAGTAGCAGATTCAGTCCTACCATTGACTCACAGTAAATGTAGGGTGAGTCTTATTACCAAAACCAGAAGAGTTTTATAATCCTCCTTCTTCTGAAGGCAAATTGTTATTCTTCCTTTGAGATGACTCATCACGGCTTTGCAAAAACCACTTTTCCACCTAACTCATATGACCTGGACAGAAATCCAGCTACCAACTACCAGCTACAGCACTTCAAAGGGATAATAGAAGCCTCCAGAGAGGGAGGAGAAATCTCCTTGGAAGGAGAATGTGGGGAGTTTTTCCCACAATACTAGTATAAATTTCCAATATTGCAGTACTTGCAACCTCTGCTTTGGAAGGAAGAGTTTCAGGAACAGAAAGTTTTGTTCGAGACCTTCTTTATCATTACTGCAATGGGAGTTCTTTCAGCAGGGGAAGCTGTGAGCAGCAAAACCTTACCAGGCCAACACCCCCACCGCTCTCCTGTCTCTTTGGCTGCTGTTTAGTTATGCACTTATGATTTCCCTGACAGAGAAAGTCTGAATCCCCGATGGCACTCAGCACTGCTCCATGAGTAAGAAGGGAGAGGGCTGAAGTGGAGTGGTGCTGGTGTATCTCCCTATCCTGTGCATTCACTTGAATATCACACCCCCTGCTCTCTAGCAGCCCAGAGAACAGGAACTTCAAATGTAGGAAACCGTGACATAGAGTAGATAACTACCGAGCCAAAAGGCCAATCTCTTTATCTCTCATCAACAAAGTGAATGCCCTGCTTTCCTGACTGGATCCCTGCGACACTCATTAAATCTTCTTATGTATTATCTCCAGTTTTTAGTAATTTTCTTAATGTCAATACACTTAAGCTGTATATTAGAATGATTGAATCTCATGTAATCACACATACACTTTAATGAATTCTTATGCTTTCCACTTTTAATCTAGGCTCTCTAGTTGATAGTGTGAATGTCTATTCTGCAAAAATAAAATGGTAATAAAATAAATTATTCACTACTGCACATTCTGGTGCTCCATGAGAATACAAATTGGATATATTTCACCCATAACCCACCAAACCCTTAGAGAAGCAGTGCTGAGACAGCAGGAGGTGTTGGTTTACTGCTTCTGTCCAAACAGAGGGATCTCACAGACTTGTCTTGGACATAAACAGATACAATAAAAGGTCATAGGCTGGCAGAGGGGGAGAAATATGGGAAAAACACAAAAGCATGTCTTAGCCCTTGTTCCAAAAGTAGGAAGCCGCATCCTTTAGCAAAACAATTGCTGTTCCTGGTAGTTCCTGTAAATTTCATTTTGAATAGCAAAGTGTTCCTGTGCATCAGTGGCTTAAAGCATCCCCATGACCCCCAATGCATAAAACAAGACCTCGGACTCACTTTTTCAACTCTTCTCTCATCTCACCAGTTGCTGCATTCCCCCTAGCCCAAGCCTGCTGCTCTGATGCACCCCAGCACACAGAGCTCACACTAGCCTCCACCATGCAGATCCTCCACACCATTTCTGCTCCCCTCCCTGGGTGTTTCCCTGCTCCCCAGCAAGAAGTTGCTGCTGAACACAGACCCCAAAATGGTGCTCTAAGCTGAGGCACTCTGACCTCCCCGCGGCACAAGCTCCACCCTGAAGCCCCAGGAGCAGGAGAGGAAGGGGCTGCAATGCCTGTTCACCAACATGGGCAACTTCCTCCAGGAACAAGCACTGCAGTGGGTGGACGCGTCTGCAATACCAACAGTTTTGTCCCTACACAGGGCAAGCAGAACATCTCTTTGTTCACAGCGCCTAAAGTTACTTCTGACCATTCTCCCCCTGCCAAGAAACTCTTTCTGGCTTGCTTTCTTCCCAGGGCTTTAGCTGCTCAGCACCTTTTGCTGTGCACTCATCTTCTAATCCTTTTCACTTCACGCACCATCCACCAGCACCTTCCCCTGGCCTTGCTGCTCAGCAACAAATCACTCTCTGCCCTCCTAATGCTGATTTCTCAGCTCTGCTCAGCTCCCATCACATCTTGCTGTCCCAGACCTTTCCCAGGGGATATGAACACGGGATGTTTTCATTTGTGAGACGAGAAGCTGGCATTCCAGCTGGCCTTAGGGAGACCTGGGATTACTCACAAATCAAGCAGGGTGTCCAGCAATGCTCTTCAGTAAGAACAGCAATAGCAGCAGGTAAATGAAATTGCTTGGTGCTATTGCGCATCTCAAACAATATTTGTTCAGAATCATTTCCAGATGGCTCTGGTATAGCTTGCGTCTCATGAGGCTGGTACAGAGACATTTGGAGTGGACTCAGGCAAGGAACTTGCCCAACAGAGTTGTTTCTCTTGTTTTGGTACTCTAGGCACGCTTCCATGTTCACAGCTGCTGGCACTTGTCACTGCCATGTCCCACCAGGCAGTTGCAGGAAGGCAGTGTGCTGTGCTGGCCCTTTTCCACAGGAGATCAGTCAGTGTGTGCCTCATCACCAGATTCTGCCCTTCATAGTTGCTTTTTTTTTTTAAATTATTATTATTATTATAATAAATGACAAGTGGACAAAGAAGTGGGAAATTTTCACTTGTAAGTTATAGCATACTGTCACTCAACTTCAGATTTGTCTCTACCAACAACCAAGGCAGTACTTTCTTCAGAGGGCAAATAAGCCTGATTTCAAATTAAGTAATTGCCAGATGCTTTCAAGATTCAGCACACACATAAAAACAAAAAACCAAAAAACCAGCACATACCTTAAAAACAAAAATTCTGCTTTCAGCCCAGAATTTATCCAAAGATTAGAACTGCATTAACTAGTAGCAGTATACTATTTTACCTTACATTTTTATATTATCTTTTACTAGAATCCTTTTAAGGCTACATATATATATATATATTTATTTATTTATTTTAATGTACCTGATTTAAAACCTGAGCAATTTAACTGAAGCAGATTGAGGTGATTTATATTGAACAATTACTCATTCCATAGCTGGTAATGTTTTATTTCTCAGGGAAAAAAGCAGAGCATGATAGCTGTACTTAATACTTGTACATGGCTGTTAGGTTCTCTCTGGTTTGCAGAAAATTTGAATAATAGAATTTAAAACATTTAAAACTTTTTTTTTTTCATATGTTGATTGGTATCTTACTTATTATGTTGCATTTTTGGGCCCAAAAAGTGCACTGGTCAGAGAAAGGCTCCAATCTGTGGAATTATTCTGTTGCAGAATCCATGTTTCTACACAGAAAACAGTGTGTTCCACTCCAGAATTTGGGCTCACAGCATAGGAAAGTTACTGTGTAGTTATTTACAGGATTGAGATATTTATTTTTTTCCATGTGTATTAAAGACTAAGGCCAGAATTGACTTTGGCAGGAGCATCTATTCTGAGGGCAACTTATGACATTTATTTTTCAGAAAGTAAAATTGATCATCTGTGATTAATGTATGTTTCAGGTGCAAAAGCAAATAACCTGCAGAGTTATTTTATCTCAGTACAAATTCAATAAAGATGACCTTGGTTTAGGAATTTGTAAAATAAATGTTAACATGTACCACCAAGAAGTCCAACAAACAAAACTGCATATCTCTTTTTCGTCCCTCTGAGGCAAAAATAAAAAGAACTGTACATGAGACTTCACTCTGGATTTTAGAAGCAACTTACACAGATATCCACTATCGCTTCCTAATGTCCAAAATAATTCTGCATCCCATACAGAATACTGATATTGATTTTTACATATGAATATCAATGCACAATCTTGTTTCTGCAAACATAGATATAATCCAGGCTTATGAAAGCAACACATTGTTAATTCTAAAAATTACGATTTCTGGCTTTGCAGTGTTTCCATTTCACTGGGGATGGAGCACACATCATGAGACAGCAGGTTGTAGTTCTGGGATGTAAAACCACTGAACATTCATGTTAGTGAAGTTCTGTGAGGTGCATCCACCAACTTTAAGTTCGGGTGCCCAGTAAGCTAATAATTAGGTTTGTTATCTAGCTTTTTGTTTATTTTGGGTGTTAACCCTTGACTGTGTTTAATGGCAGAAGAGCCTTAGGGCAGCATTTTCCAACACAGTATAATACTCTCAATCCACAGTAAATATTTTAGAGGTCTGTTAGTAGCTCATATATTCCTTTTCTCCCATTTTGCCTTGAACCTTCAGCTCCAGGATATGTCTCAGAAGAATCAATATATGAAAATGAACACATCTGTTTTTAGCAAAAGAAGGAAGCCTGCGTATTTTAGCTGGCAGTTTTAGCTACCCACACAAGCATTTGAAATGGGCAAAAATTCACAGAACCCATGTTAAGTGGGAAACTTGCTCCCAGGTATCTTCATGCATCCATCCTTTGGGCCCTGCTATGACACCAGTGCATCCAAAGCACTCTGAGCCCCCAGGTGCAAGATCTACATCAAGGAGTCATTGTCTGTGCTCACCCTCTGAAAGGTAAGGTTAAACTTTTGTATCACCTAGGATAACCTCAGGCTAGGTAAAATGTGTTATACAGTAGTTGCAAAGTCCACACCAGCTGTGTTATAATGTTATCCAGATTTACAGCTTACTACCTGGGAGGAAAAACCCAGCTTGAGCTAAAATGGAAAGTGTTGCAAACAGTGTGAAACACCTCAGAAATCCTGGCTTTAATATAAATGGGAATACATTGTTTCCACAGCATTACAGCTGCAGCTTTTCACTTCCTAATATGATAGGGAAAAAAAAAAAAAATCCTAACTTCTGCTTGGAATGCTTAGCTGAAAGAGTCAGCTCCAAAAACACTTTTGGCCTGTTTGGCAACAGAGATTTTGAACATCATTTCACTTCTCATCCCCCTGTAAAGAAAGGGAAGAACATAAAGTATGTTTGAGGAAAGAAATAATCTAATTTTAAACACTAGTATAATTTTATATGGCAAGCAAAGAAAAATGAATGGGTTAGAGACAGTATTTTTCAATGCTCAAGAATAGGAAAGGGAGGGGAGGGAGAGGAAGTTGGGGGAAACTTAAGTTCATCATGTTCATAAATGCATCAAAACAGCTGTGCAGTGCTATCACTCTATGGAAACGTTTTTGTGCCTGGAAGAAAATTCCTTCAGTCAGCTCTGAATGAAAGGTAATTAAACGCTCTCTCAAGAAGTAGAGCATACAGTACTAACTCAGCAAAAGCTAAATGTAATTTTACTTTAGTTGGGGCGCTCCCTTCACCAAGCGTATTCTGGGTATCTGCTAGCTGTTAGGTGGCACAACCATCTCTCCCTGCTGGAGTTTCTCAGAGTGTTTACTGTAGAGAAAATTGGTTGCATCACTACTAAGACTGTGACTTGAGTTTGCTTTTAAACTTGACAAGTAACCCTTTGCAGAGACTGAAAGCTTTCATGTCAGCTACACATTTCAGGGCAGAGGTGAAAGGAAGGATTTAAAATTACAGAAGAAATATTCCTTAGATGTATTTATATTCCTTAAGAAGGAGAGTCTTTTCCTTCTGAGTGTCTCCCATTAACTAAACACCCATCAGAGATCAAAGCATATCTTCTGATTTAGTCTCTTCTGAGAGGAACACAGACCATGTGCTCTACAGCTTTCCTGCGATGAGAATGAAAACATGGTAAAAGGACAAACCACTTTGAAGGCACAATCCTTACCCTAATTAAAACATTAATGGAGAAGCACTCTAGGTATGCTTTAATCTAGAGCCTGAACAAATAGAGGTCATTCTCTGTGCTTGTGTGTTGCAGTCCATCACCAGGCTTTCTCAAAAAAAGGAAGAATATCTTCCTGGCACTTTTCTTTATTCTTCATGTCCTGCAAAAGACTGTCAAGGGGAGTCTGTCATTTAAGCCACGTTACAGAGTTGATTTAACGCTTCTATTTTAAGGGAAAAAAAATTATTTGATAGATTCTTGAATTAATAAAATTTATATCTGTTAAAATCATTGCACCTTTTTTTCAGAATTTACAACAGGATTTCTGCAGAATTATGGTTTCAAGCAGAAGAGGTCTACAACACAATGCAGGTTTTCTCACATACCAGGGGTTTTAATGGCTGCTTTTTTTACTTTGATTGCGTGTGTGGCTTTTGCTCTACCAATTGAACTCTTTGTCTCAACCCACACATTTTCTCACTTTGACCCTTGTGGTTCTCTCTCCATCCCACTGGGAGCAGTGAGCCTGTGGCTGTGTGGGGCTGAGCTGTTGGCTGGGGTTAAGCCACAACAGCCCTTTCCAGCTTCTGGGACTAGCATGGGATGTAGGATCTGCAGCCTTGCACCCACCACAGGACCTAATGCAGACCAGAGCTCAGCAGCAGGCGGGGCAGAGACTGCCAGAGCCTGGAACCAGTTCTCAAGGTGTGTTTTGTTCTCTTTACATGGCTTTTGATGAATGAAGTTTCCCATCTCCAACAGATCTTAATAACAGTGAAGTACCATTGCTCACAACAAATGACAAGAAACACCGAAAGTTACTTCTTGATGCATTTAATTTCTTTTGTGCTGTTCTAAGAGCTAAGGTATTACCAAGTGTGAGGTACACATTGTAACAGGACCAAAAGCACTCCAGTTGGATCAGGTAAAAACAGGTTACAAAATATTAGGAAAAGAAATACTGAAAAATACAAATGACATCATCCAGTCACACATGAGCTGAAAATCCAAATCCTGAAACCCTTGAAAATCAGTCCAGGAAAAGTTCACAGCCGGGCTTTCAAAAGAAGGATATTCCAGTTCTAGGAGACTAAGAGTGGAGGAACCTCCCATGCCAACCCTCTACTTGACCTTTGCTGCCTGAAAGGTAAATTGCATCCTTGGTGCACACACAGAGTTGACCTGGGGAACATTGCTCTTTCAGGACTTGTCGTTAGGAGGTTTCTTCTTGGCTTCCACATCCTTCTTAAAATCTTCCAGCTTCTTTGCAATGTTAGGAATCTTTAAAGACAAAACAAAACAATCAAACCCCACATAACAAAAAATCCTGGGCTACGTGAGTCTCATCGGGAAAGACAATACCATACACACAGCAAGAAATTCTACAAAGTTTAAACTGATTTTTAACAGATATTTCCAGTATCTGTTACCTTGCACAGAGGTTAAAATCTAAGCAGTATCAAGCAAACAGCAGCTGAAAGCACCCCACATGAGGCTTCAGGAAATATTTAGATTATTAAGGCTAAAAGTCAGCCAGTGGTGATGGGAACAGGAGGAAGGAAAAAAAAGATCACTTTACAGGAAATTTAGTATGACCAGTCTGGCTTCCTGACTGAAAGAAGACAAACAGCCAAGAATAAGCAGATTTAAATACTGATGCACAGGCTTTAGAAGGGAAAATTAGATTGCATTGTACTGGTCATAACCCAAGAGAAAAGAGATGTTCAACTGCATCAAATATGTTCACAAGAAATTTATTAAGAAATACTTCTCCTGGTTCATCTTGTGGGAAACAAAATTCCTCACTGGAGAATTCTACTGCATTGTAAATTGGCACCCATTTGCAGTTTCACACTTGAATGAAAATTGTGAGCTTCAAAACTTCATCTTTCTCTTGGAAATAAAAGAATTTGATAAAATAATCCATCAGTAAATTTTGATAACTTGAAAGAAAAAAAAAGCTGAAGCTCTTA
Organism: Oriolus oriolus; assembly: GCA_013400235.1. Lineage (NCBI taxonomy): Eukaryota > Metazoa > Chordata > Aves > Passeriformes > Corvidae > Oriolus > Oriolus oriolus. The sequence goes on along the minus strand of VXBT01007969.1, from coordinate 104,174 downwards.
ATAGCAAAGAAATGATTATGACCAGCTAAAATTGGGAAGTGAGAATGTATGATTTTACAAGCTAACTGATTAAAATGAAATTAAAGCAAATTCTCCACTGGTATCTGTGAAAAAAAAAAATATCCTGGGTTTTTACTTTGTATGTAACCTGACCACAGAGCAGAAGTTAATCCAAACAGAATGCAGTTCTCTTATTGAATGGTCTGAGGCTCACAGCACTGATAACACAAGTTCCTCTTACCTTCCTTTTCAGAACTAAGCTCTGTTTGAGCAAAATGAAATTAAGAGCCCAGCCTGTAACACGCCTGACATTTAAATTAAACCAAGAGAACTCCACTACTGTCAGCAGAACCCTCTATGTACTTATTACTAAGCACATTGTGTGTACAGCTGCAGAATTAGGACCTCATTATGACACGCTTATATGAAATGTCATCTAAAACCAATCATCTTCAACACCAGCAATAAAATTTCCATGTTCATCCTGCAAGTCAGTGTTACATTCCCAGGGAACCACTTCCTGCAAATCAAAAGCCTGAGTCCCCCTCTTGTGGCAATACTTTATCAGTGCTGCCAGAAAAGCACCATACAATGCTTGTGATACATATTGATACATCCAAATACACTCTTACGACTGCATTTTTGTAACACTGCAAAACATATATTGCACAGAAACACTACCCTTTCATTAGTTCTTCTACTGGACTGACAGGAAAAACCACAAAAGTTTGCGCATAAACAAACAGCAAAATGTAAGAATTTTTTTTAAGCAAGATGACTTCAATACTGAAGATGAGAGGAAAGCAAAACGTAAATGTCACCAAAGCCTCAACAACTTTGGGGGTTTTTTTATTAAGGCTAATACAGGTTGCATGAGAATTTTTTAAAAAATTTAGATGTTAAATGTTGTTAACTCCTCTAGCCAGTACGTAAAGTGGGACTGCTCTTACAAGGTATTCTGCTCACTCTGCAGAAACTAAAAGCATGTTTTGAAGGCTCAGCTTGAAATCCTCCTCCTCTGCCCTCTCATATTGAAAACTGTTTACTGAGAACTGAAAAAAGAAAGTTCCCTTTCTTTTCTCACTGTGAGAAAAGAAGGAAAGAAAGATTGCAGGTCAATACAGGGCTGGCAAAACTTATTTTCATTATAGGTCCAGAGAAAGACATTTCATATGCTCTGAGAATTTTTATTAACAAACAGTTATACTGAGTGGAGAACACTGTAAGAAGCCAGGCCACCCAAGACAGGAAATCAGTATTTTAGTGCTGGTAAAGTCCATGGGCAATTGATAAACCTTTTCTGTTTCTCTGGTCTTTGCCTGTAGATGCCTGAGCTCTAGGACTGAACAGAAGTTTAGGCTTTAAGTACTACACTACCACAGAGATGATGATGGCTTGGTTCCACTTTTTTTTTTTTTTGCTATTAAGGTTGGAAAAGACCTTCAAGATCACAGAGTCCAAGCTCTGACCAATCACCACTTTGTCAACTAGACCACAGCATTAAGTGCCATGTCCAGTCATTCCTTGAACACCTCCAGGGATGGTGACTCCATCACTTCCCTGTGCAGCCCTTTCCAATGCCTGACCACTCTTTCAGTGAGGTAATTCTTCCTGAAAAAGTCTGAGTTCTCCTGTAATTAAAGTCAGCACGATCTGCATTCTGTTTAAATAATATAAACCGTCAAAATAAAGACTGATTCAATTCCAGTTGAGGGAAAATAGCCTTACATTTTCAGTTCAGGATAGGTTTACCTCTGAGAATACCAGGATACTCACATCATAGTTCTGAGCCAGATACATCCCAACCACGTTGCCAAGAGTAAAACCAAGCTATAAAGGAAGAAAGGGAGAAGAGTTAACATCTTTCCATTTAAAAGCATATTGGCTAAAATAAAGAAAAAGGAATATTCCAAGTTGTTTAAAGCATTTCAACTCTACTCCTACTTAATTTCTCATCTTTCATCCAGAGAGGTGCAATTTTACTGATCTTCCTCACCAGAAACACCTTGCCATCATTTCCAAAATACCACACAGTTTTGTTATTCAATACACATCCCCAAGACTATTTGGATCAAGCTGCGTTCATCCTTGTAAGGTTCTCTACACACCCACAAAGGCAGTAACTCCTACAAAAATGGGGGAGATAGCAGCAGGGACCTACATATCACAGAGCTCTTGGTCCACGCTGGGAAAGCCTAAAGCAACATCCCACTAGAACAATGCTCAGTGCTGGAAAGGGACATACATGTGTTAGTATGACGTTTTTAAAAAAATTTCACAATATGAACTTAAACTGATGTAAACCTGCTTCTCTTCTGCAGCAACAGCTGTGCATCTTCCAGACAGACCCTTCTGACCCCAGGAGATTAGTTCTCAGCCAAATCCACTCTGATCTAGGGGCTCCTCTAAGGCAGTACAATTGGTTGGAAGTTGGGCACAACCTCTTTTGACAACTGTGCAAACTTGTAGTTGATGAAGGGTGTCCATAAAAATGCACTCTGGCGGCAGAGCAAGAACAAAACACAAGCACAGTTTCCAGCCCAGACCCTGTTTGTCAGCTGAGGAAAATCCTCAAGCACAAGAACACTTCTGGAGTGAAAGAAATTTCTCACTTCAAAGACAGGTGATGAGATTTTCATTCAGCAACTCCTCAGTATTGTACATTTTATTTTCATTGTTACACTTCAAAATAAGTATGCCCTATACCATGAAAGCTCATTTAGCTATTTTGAAAGGAGACACACTAATATTGTGCTTTTATTCATTGTTAGTAGACAAATCACTCTTTGTGACAGCTGAGGCCAGTTCTATCCAAGAAAATTGTTATTGCTCATGGCCACTGCTGTCAAAATAAGACTATTTTAAGAAAAATAAAACCACTGTCCACAAAACAGCGTTGCCGTCACTTACTGACCAGACATCTTTTCCAGGCCCAAAGCAGCACAGAGCATAGCTCATCTTTTCTGCGATTCAGACTCCATAAGCAGCACCAGTGAAAATCTATCTATAGAAAATTAAAATGGGCTGAAAGCTGTCAAATGAACTCTGACTGCAAGTTACTTCAGTATTTTCTTAAACTGATTTTTGGTCTTATTCCTTGTTTATAATTACTTTTTCAAGCTTAGCTTTAACAATTCGAGAACAAGAAGAATTATTCTTGTGTGTAATGCCCTGGTTATCAAATGCTCTTGTAGTTTTAATTATCAGCTAAGGAGGTACTCTGGGAGATACTAACAAATACTGCACTAATGAAAACCAGACCTGGGACTCCTCCTAATGCAGAGCATCACTCTAGCAAAGGAGAATTTCCTGTATCTTTAGCAGTGTCTGGGAAGCCACCTGAAAACACAAACCAGACCATTGTTTTTTAGCAGTGTTCTAGGCTTTTACCCTAGAACCTTTCCAGTATATCTCATAATCTGTTGTGAGATAACCCGTACTCAGTACAGACAGTACTGAGATCAGTACTCCCTTTAAGCATATTCCTTTATTGGAAAGTCTAGCACTGCATCCACCCAGTTACATTTATTTTTAGAGCTGGCAACTCAAGCAGTAGGGAAAAAAAAATTCCCTGCTTAAGACGTCAATTATATGGAAAGCAAAACACGTAGCCAATGAAAATGTGCATGTTGGCTAAAAACAACAGGGCTGATGAGAGTTCAGGGTCTTCCAACTTCCAGCCCGCATTTCAAGATGCATTGTAAACAAATGCTTATTTAATGCTTAACTCTGGATTGCAAAAACACAAGGTTTGTGAGATTATTCCTTTATCTCTCTGCTACAGCCCTAACCAGGCAGAGCAAGAGTCAAACACCCAATCTACACCCAAGCAGGGAATAAACCCAGAATTAGTGTATCTTTTGTCTAACTTTCATGCAATAATGAGAAGTCATTTTTATCTAGCAACAAAAAAAAATCCATTAGCAGCAAGCAGTGGAGCTGATAAACAGAAACTTTGAGAGATGATAACCATATTTAGCCTTACTGAAGGGTGGAGAGGGGATTATAAACAGCTACAGAAATGACTGAGGCTTTCATACTTGTTATTATGAAGCTGGGATAAGAAATAGGCCTCATTTATTTATTATACAAAAACAGGCAAGACTCTCCCAACTTACAATAGGCCATCTCTTCTTGCTTTGTGTCAACACCTGCTATGAAACTCATTAGCCAGCAAAATTATCTTGCCCCACGGAAAGACGAAGTCTAATATTCAGTCTAATAATTCTGCTGTTCTTAAGGGGATTGAATGAAAGGCAGCAATGAAACGTGATTCCTTAATTTCCGTATATAAAACCCCACATCTCCAGCGGCACACTTTTAATGGTGTACAAAATGGCAAGGGCTGACGACCCTACTCTCACCAAAAGAGAGAGGTACTTATGCTGACACAAAGAAATTTGAGCAACAAGGGGAGCATCACCGTGAGCAAGCAGAATCTCCAAGGCAAATTAAGAGCACGATTTGGAGGAAAAACAAGCCATGGAACTCCGTTTTCAGAGCAGCTTTAAGGCACTGCTCTCCGGGAACAAGGGGGACGAGCCGGGAACAGCGGGTGGGAAGGAGCGAGAGAAGGGAAGCCGCCCGAGGGGGAAGCTGCCCAAGGATGGGGCGCTGCCGGGGAGCCAACACCGGGCGCAGCCGCCTCGCTGACAGGGGCCGCGGGGTGGCCGCAGACCGCGCCCTTACTCCCTCGGCCGGG
>VXBT01007969.1:50459-99091 GCA_013400235.1 Oriolus oriolus | reverse complement strand
TCAGGGGAAAAAAAAAAAAAAAACAAACCCACAAAATACGTCTATTTTTGAAGTATTAGGCAACTCTACCCTGAAAGCAAGTTACCTCACATTATGTCTCAGTTCCCAGAAAGCGCAAATGCTCCATCTAACAGAAAACATGTGGCCCCTGCCTTTCTGGGGAAGGTACCTTGGAGAAGCAAAGAAGTATCTCCTACCCACTTCAGAAAAAAAGCACAGAAAGATACTAAGTGACGCCTTTTTTTTTGTTGTTCTGGTGATACCCTGGTAGGGATCCACACTCGAGACCACTTTCTCCTGAATTTCAGGCTCTCCCGAAGCTGCTGCACTGTTCTTCCCTCCCTGAACGAGAGCTGACACCTGGAAATGACACAGATTTGAATGGATGTGGCACAAGAGCCAGGGCTGGGCTTCCTTGTGCTCTGGAATGACTGACTCTTCCAGGGGTCTCACAAATGAGTTTGGTTCTGGAAACAAGAACAAATCAGCTGCTAATAACTATTTTCCTAATGCAGAGGCCTTCTCCATGTGTGCAGGATCAGAGCACTAAGATAGGAGTAGAGACTCCAGCCTGAGCACGTCAGAAACCAGATGGAGCAAACAAGCTTTTTACTAATTATAATGCCTCCACAGTATCATCACAGGGAGATAAGGTTCATTAAAAATGTTGTTAATATGCTTAGACTATAATGAATACAACACGTGTTAGACAGTCTTGCCTCAACATTGCTCTACACAGTTATTTTCCTACATGCCATGAATTTCCTCTGTGACATTTAGTGGACTGCCAAAAAAAAAAACCTTTCCTCTAAAGTAAAACTATTCCATTTGCATCAGACAGTGCTGAGTCATTTTAGGTTAGAGACTGTAGAGGGTGAGTACTGTGGATGGCATATGATATTGGAAGGAAGAGCTCAGTCTGGTAGTTATAAATGCAACCATTATGCATTTATAGATGGGGAATTGGTGGGGAGAAGCCAAACCAAAAAAAAAAAAAAAATACAACCAGAAAACCAACCAAAACCTACTTTTTTGCTGCTAGGGAAGACTTTCTCAATGTTATCTACTGCACTCTGGTGCTCTGCAAGTACAGTCAAGCCCCTGAGGTATGCAGAAAGCTTGTTTGTCAGGAAGTACTGGCTACTTGACATTATTCCCAATTGCTAAATCATATTTGAAGATGCATTCCTGTTGATTTAATATTGCTTTAATAGTGCATGTACAGAGTATATATGTACTCCACTCTACAGAAGGTGAGAATTCCTTTTTTAAAGGATAACATTCATTTTACCCTGTTTTTACAATAAGTTTGTTGGGTTATGAACGTACCAGGACAAGGCATGTTAGGCCCAGTAGAAAAAGAAGGGTGTTCTGTCATGATATTGTGAGAACTGCTAACAAAGAAGTGTTTATATTCTTATATCCGCCTAAGCCTATGTGCCTGAATGAAATCTGCCCAGTGTGAAAGAAGAGGCTGACATTGCTGCAGGGCCACTGTCTATAATATTTGAGAAGTTATGGAGATCAGAGGATGTCTTTAATGACTGGAAGAGGGCAAATGTCAGACACATCTACAAAAAGGGCCCAAAAGAAGGCCTAGGAAACTAAAGACCCGTTAGCAAGCTTGCTTCAATCCCTGAGATGCTGATGGAACAAGTCCTCCAAGAAACTATTACAAACCAAGTGAAGCAGGTGCTTTTTCTGCACTGGCGGTAAATATGTTATTATCTAATCTGAAAGCAGCACCAACAAAATGTTTAATATGAAAACTTGTGATAATTGTGTTGCAAATGCTCAAGAGTAATTTGAATAATGCGGTAATATTTGAATAAGCAGTAGTGTGGATGATTTATCCATCATGAGGATGTAAGCAGGTTAGTAGGGAGTTAGGATGTAAGCAAAGCAAGGTTAGTATTTTGGCATTCTAACTGGCATCCTAAGGAGAAATGATAAGTTTGCCATAGAAGCCCTTTCTCAGAGCTGAAAATTATTTAAGTCAGAGGATGTAAAAAGTGATTAAAAAGTGTTCTTTTCTTACTTTCACAATAAGTAATTACAACTTTGATTGTAAGTACTCAGAATACACAAATTTAAATGTCCTTTTAATACCTCACCCCATTTCCAATGTGTAGATGGAAAGGGAAGTGGAAATTAGTTTCTTGAGCTAGAAATTGTGTAAAATAAACACCAGATGGAGCCAGAAAACCATCTATTAAATTTTCTGTTCGAGTTTTTTTTGTTTAGTCTGTGTATTTTGTTTTTAGTTCTGCCCATTTTCTTTGCTTTGCTTTAGTAAAATATCTTTTATATAATCTCTGATGTGGTTTCAAAGTTTCTGAGAAGTTGGAATTATCCAGGACTTTTTTGTCTTGCCGTGGAAATATGCGCTATTCTAGTACACAATAGATACAGAAGGTATTGTAGACTTAACACGTATCGAACAATATGTAATAAGGAATCAGAATTGCAGCATGGTCAGCTTGTCAAAAATTTAGTAGAACTTATGACCTTTAAATATACCAAGTGTAATTGCCTACCTGAAAAAAAATATAGATAGCCTTTCATCTCACGTCTTTCCTGGTGGAGGTGCAGTTTATGGTTAATTAAAGTTGTTGAAAACATCTTTTCCATAATTACTTCTAGTGCCTTTTGTCTCCTCAAATATAAGCCTACAGATGGCTGTAACTTACCTGCTTAATATCTGAGCACACACCTCAGTGCCTCTGGTTTTACCCATGTAAATGGCTCTGCTTTGTCCTTTTTCCTCCACTCCTTTAGTATATTTATATGTAAAGGAGACTTATATTTGACTTGGACTCAGCTTTCAACTCTTTCATCATGAGGTCAGTCAGATGATGGTGCGGGTTGGTCAGAGAGGCTGTGCCATATCCATCTTTAAGTGTTTCTTTGTTCTTTTAATGGAGGAAAGAGATTTTTCAGTCTTTGCTTGCAAAAAATAAAGAAATGACCATCTACCCTGCCAGGAGAAAGAGAAACCTGTTCAATATAAGTTCCAGTGTATAATGAAAAAACCCTCAAACCCAAAAGTCTGATAATTAGTGTATAGGCAGGGTAGTGAAGTATCTTGAATGCAATGAGTCATGATTTTAAGTTTTTACCCTGGAGCTACGACATCTAGAAATGTTCTTTAAACAACTCCTCCCCCAGCCAGCTGAGATGTTCCCATGATCACATGGCCCTGGGATTAGGAATTCAAGAACTGAAGGCTGAGTCAAGCAAGAAATTATTGAGTAATGATACCTTTCAGCTCTAGCTGCTGGGCTGTGGCCTGACAAGGGCAATATATGAGAAACAGAGAATATATGAGGAATATATAATTCTCCAGTGACTCATGGAGAGGCATAATTGCATGAGCAGATAATAGATATGTAATGAATTCCCCTCTATGCCAGACCCACAGAGGGCATGAGTGCCAGTCATGGAGACTTAGCTGGCATTTCAAGCTGTAGCTGTGCATGCAGCTGTGGGAACTCCTGGTTCAGCTCCTGGCATTCTGGTTTAGAGACAATCATCACAATCACATCAGATGTGAGACACAGGGGAAATAGTCCCATCACATGACAGCAATCACCAGGATGACAGCAATCACCATTTTCTGAAATTGTTTCTCAGAACAGCACTAGAGCTTTTTAAGAACTCAAACCCTATCAAATGTGCAGGAAAATGAGCAAAGAAAATCTATTTATAGCCAAGCTTTCTTGCTGCAGTTAGGGCCCTCAGTGCACCCACAGGCTCTACAGCCTTGACTACTACCCCTGGGCTGTGAGACAGAGATGGGAGAAACCTCACTGGGAGCCTCTGTGCCTTGGATCTGAAGCTGAGCTTGCTTCCTGCTGCTAAGGTTCTGTTGCTGACTACTAAAACAATAAAACCTCACAGTGGTATTAGCTGATGGCTGAAGATACACAAACTTTCTTTCACATGCGTTCAAGAGTCATCCAGAGCTTCTAGAGTAAATTTTATGATGTAAACAAGTAAAACATATCCAAGAGAAACATCATAGAGGAGTTTCAGAGTGATGACCAGTAGATGGTGCTCTTTTCCCAAGTAAGAATGTAAGAAATATTTTCAAATTATCAAAAATATTATCAACATCTTTCAATCTTTTTATTCCAGAATTAGGCAATATTTATTAAAAATTGTTTCAAACACTTTTTTCCTTCCAAAAGTCACTCCAGATTTTCACTAGATTTCATAAGAGACAGAGCGACACTGGTTTAACTGACCCACTTCATTAAACTTGGTGGAATAATCTAATTGTGGTGTTGCACTTTAAAAAGCAGCCCTTCAAAAAGAATAAGATTATCTGTCTAGATTTTAATTAGCTCTCTTCTTTCTAGCATGAGATTGTTTGTTCTACTTTTCATGAAAACAAAACAAAACAAAACAAAACCAACCTGTCTCCCTAAAAAACTGAAACCCCTTGAACTGCCTGGTGTTGTTTTCTTAGACATCATTTCTTCAGTTAATCAAAATAATCTGAATGAATATAGAGGTCAACTGAAGGGTGACCTGTTCTCCTCACAGTAGTAATGTCAAAAAGAAGAGATTTTTTTTAAAAAAATGCCCCAGGACTCTTGTCTTGAAGAGACTTCCTGAACTGTGAGAAGTTCAGGTGACTTCATGGGACAATCACAGATGTCATGCCTTTGCAGGACTGTGGCTCTTAATATTCAATTAATCTCTGACACAAGAAAATCCACACTGGTGCTTTCTGATGAACCCTGTTCATATTTCCTTTTAGTCTTCAGTGCAAATAATAACCTGCACACATCCCATAGAATTGGGAAACCCCACTTACTTGATTACAGTTATTTGGTGTTCACTCACCTTCTGGTTTTCTTTGATGACTGTCATACTCACTGGCAAGCAAGCAGAGTTCAAATGCTCCCAGTCACCAAGTTACCAAGAATTTTTGTGCTGCCACTTGCCAAGTTTCCATCAGTGCACAAGACAAGCCATTAAAGTAAATCTGGGAAGCACAATTTCTGTGAATGCTCTTGGGCAGCCCTGCCCCTGATTGCTGTGCCTGGGAGCCTCGGAGTGCTTCTACTGAGGAATTACAGCTCCAGAGCATCTCAAGCCTTCTCCTGGCTTCAGTGTTTGGGCTAAGTAATTTAAAGGAGCCCAATAAGGTTTTAGAGTTTCAAATGCTACTAAAACCCATGGTTCATGTGACAGCTGCCCTTACAGAGTGGAAAATTTACAAGAATTCAGTAAAAGCAAAAGAAAAATCTGGAACTCATACTATGTATATAATTTTTGACGCAATGATTTTTTGAATCATTCGAATGATTCTTCTCTTTAGGCCACTGTGGTGTTATAGGTAGCATACAAATCACTGTGATTTCATACAGCTAAAGTCAAGGATATTATAGGATGTGAGATTTTAGCTTAAGCAAAAATATCTAAATTTTTTTACTAGATTGATGAATGTAAAATCAAAGCTGTGCTTTGTATTTGTCTGTAATATGTAATTCGGAACAGGTAATTTCTTTCTGTTTCAGTAACTGAGTGCTCCCTCTCTCATAGGCTCATTTAAATGCAAACAATGAGATCTTTTACTTTAATAGCATAATTCTTTTAGATGGATGATAGATATGTCTCAGTTATACTTGGAAATGTTGCATAGGTTTTAAACTCCATGGATGAGGAAATGTGATAGAGGCCTAGCTCCAAATTATGGAAAGCATAGGGCATTTAGGGCCTAGTTTGCAAAAGGACTAACCTAATGCCTTGCTTTCTAAAAGGCTGCTGAAGTAGAAAACTGAGATGATCCAGCTGACTGTTAACTTCTTTCTTGTAGTGTGTCAAGAAACAGCAAGGCAAGCTCATGCTTTCCATGAGCAGACATTGTTAATTGCATGGTCAAATTTATATGCTATTAAAACAAAACACCGTGTTCATGTGTGTCATGTACACTTTGTATAATATCGCATATTTGTATTAGTGTGGTGTAAAAATCTAAATTAAATGAAATAACATGATCTGATGATTATGAAGGGAAAGAATTTTCACTCTCAAGGAAGCATTTGAAAAGTATAAATTTTTTTTTGTTCATATTAAAGCATCCATTTCTGTTGACATTTGATTTCTGAATGGGAGGGTTTTGAATAAGCTTAGGGATCAATTGCTATGTGTATTTGATTCTGTGATCTTGTGGGAGGCTACACAAAGGTGTCCTAAGAGATCTGTGAAGTGCTATTGTATTGTATAATGTGTACTAGATCTTGCAAGTTCTTATCATAATATTGCTGACCTCTGTTAACTACCATAGACCAAAACTAGCATATACTTTCTCATTGTGATAACATATTCTCATAATGAATATATTATTCTCATTTATCATGTGTGAAAAAGGTAGAGAGACACAAGTGCTCCACTTTCACCTCAAACACTTGATATTGCGCATGGTCTTCAACAACGTGTACAGTCAGATGCTCTTAATTTTTTCCCACAGGCAGTTCTGACCTGTCAGTGTACAGTATCTCCTAAGGGGTAGTGGGTATTTCAGTCTTCGTGTTTTGCTAATTTCACAGTTTTTTTCAGGAGATCACGATAGGTCCTATCATTTTCCAGTGCAGAACTCCTTCAGAATTGTGTTTACATATGCTTTTTTTGATATTTCTTATTCCATGGAAGAAAAAGTTGTTCTTCAGATAAAAAGATCTCCACGTCTCAAGAAGTATCTTAATATACTGATAGTAGTTGCAAATTCTTTTCACAGTACTTCATGTCCTGCTACTTAGGTCGAAGTAAGGTGGTTCTGGCAACATCCATTTTAGAGTGAATATTAAAAAACAATATGATAGGTAATGAGCATGAGGTTACAGACTTGAATAAAAGGTATCGAATGCATGCTCCTGTTGCCTTAGTAACCGTTCCTTCCCCTCTGAGAATTTAACTTAATCGACTATGCAATGTATATTTAATCCTCAGCTATTCAGATATTTCCCTATAAAGGGAAATATTTCCGAGAGCCTGAATGAAATTGCTGGAAGAAACAGTGGCTAATTTGTAACATTATAGCAAGTCTTTGTCTCAGTTCCCTGTTCACCTGTTACATAACCTAAGTACAGGACAATTTCCCGTACCCTTTTTCTTTAATATGCACATAAGAGTCAAAAGCTTCATAAAAATTCACTTTATATATGAGGGTGAGTTTCTATGGAAGTCCACAGGTAAACACATATTGTTTTGAGGTTATTGGTTCTGTTTAGCAAAGTGTTTAGCAAAACCAGAAAGATAATATTCTTTTCCCCTTCTTGTCCCTTATTTCAAAAGATATCTACTTGTACATAGAATCCACTCAATGATCAAGAAGAAAGCTGGTAGATATATACCTCTGCCACTTTTTTAGCACATACCGACTATCTGTGAAGAACAGAAAACTGCAGGTAGCTATTGGCAAAAAGCAAAGACAGTTTTAATTTTATAGTGAGAAAGAAACTCATGGATCATCTCCTTCTTGATGTTTTCATATGGTGACTCTGGAACTGGGAATACTTCTCAGTTTATGCAAGAACTCCTCTTTCTCTTGTTGTTCTCGGATGGATTTCAAGGGAAAGAAAATTGCAGCATGCAGACCAAAAGAGGTCAGGCCTGGTCTGGGGGACCAGGAGCTCAAGGCTGCAGTAGCACCATAGGGCACAACAACATCTAGCAGGCACCGCCTAAGATAACTTACTGGTACCTCTCTCCTGTCTCTGTACACAGGGTGCCCAGGCAGTTATCCTTGCAACTCATTCCAGTAGCTGCCTCTAATTATTATAGTTACATCTGCTGAGGCATGAAAAGAATTATGTCAAAGCTCAAAGTTAAAAAAAAAAAAAAAAAAGCAAAGAAAGAGCTAAAGTGTTAAGCTATAGCTGGAGCTGGTTCTGTACTCAGGGATTTTGCACAATGCCCTGTCATATCTTAAAAATATAAAAGGAGAAAGGGAATCAAACTGCTTTCCCTTCATGTCTTCTTGAACTGGCCCCTAAAAGACCTGATATCAGATGAGCTCCTACAGTAAAAATTTGTGCTGGCATTGCTCAGGGATATGAGGAGGTGTGATCCCTGAGCAAAAGACCTGTGCTAGCAGAGAAACCTTGGTAAGAAGCAGTTATAGAAAGAAAAAACACACTTCAATGTGTTGCAGGGTGCACTGCATGAAGTGCATCTTCTGAGCGGTTTTATCAATCAGAGCCATTTGCATCAGTATACCCTGGAGTCAATGAGGCCTCACTAGGCACTGTCCTCTTATTTAGATTTTACCAGATGTGTATCTTTTTTTTTTCATTTCAAAATCTTACTTTGGTGTTTCAAAAGTTTCGTTTCCCTTCTGTCTAAAACAGTCGGAAAAGCACAGCTGTGCAGTGCCACATGGCCCTGGCAAGGCTCTTGGTGTGCAGCAACATATAAAACAAGATCATTTGGAATGGTCTATTGAGCTGATGGCCTGGACCTCAGGCAGAAATGCTTAAACACAATCTCCAGAGATGCTTGAGGCTTCTTTGTGTGAGGAAGAGTGCCTGCTGAGAAAAACAGTTGTAAGCATGAAATGAAAGCTTAAGGGACTATGTAGGAGCAGAACTGCACAAAGGGAAGAAGCACAGCTGAAAAGGTCTCCTCAATCCTAGTACTCCCTAATTTTTTTGTGTACTATATAATTATTTTGCATGTAGTATACTATTTATGAGCTGAATGCCTCAGGACAAGCTAAATTATTTTCAAAGTCTCATTCCACCTGAAATAAAAAGGCTCATAGAAACAGAAGAAAAAGAATAGAATTATGCAGATAAGTTTTATTTGGAGAAACAATTTTGTTGCTGTTCGTAAATTATCCTTGCCTTTAATACCAGCTAAGCATTTTTTTGCCATCATTATCTCCATGCCCTCTGCCCAGGGATCCCAGACAGTTTGTCCTGGCATTTCTACCTCTGTTTCCACCTCCTTACTCCTTGGCACAGGTTAAAGCCTAAAGCTCAGAAACTCTGAGAAGAGCCTTTGCTGCAAAACCCAGGCTGCAGACAAGGTAAAATAAGCATGCTCTTCCCCAGTATTTGAATATGTTTTGGCAAAGAAAAACAATAAACTAGATACGACATTGCAAGGTGCCACTGCAATATTTTCTTTTCACAGATGACAGTAATGCTGTCATGCAATTTGTTCTTTTTATGGTCCTTCATTTCTTTCTTCCAGCAAACCCATGTAATGTTGCACTTAGAGTGGAAGCAGGAAAAACTATTCTGAGTGACCCATACATCTCTTCCTGAACAGAAAAACAATCTATGTCCAGTTTCTTTGATTCTCTGGTAAAATAATGGGATAGAGTGAGTGCAAAAGCTGAAAAATCTTAAATTCTTGGGAAAATTGTGTATTGGAAAGAAGGTCCTTCTCATGCATGCGTTCTCTTCTCACTCATTTTCCATTCTATATCTTGCAAATAAGAAAAGTTATTGGCCATTGTTGTGCTGTTAGTAGCAGAACTTGAAAGTGTTTTTGTGTCTACAGGCTATGCATGTGTTGGCTGTCAGAGGCTATTCAGATTCTTTTTTGCTTTGAGAAATGTGTATGGAAACATTTAAAAAGGTGCCAAATAACCATCCTGCAATAAAGCTTTTGATGGGCATGAAGATCATGAGGCCAGCCAGGCAGGTAGCTGGTCAGGGCCTGCTGGACTGGGAGTGTGAAAAGGAATCACTGAACAGGCTCTTAGACCCAGAAGGAGAGCTTCTCTTCTCTCTTCTTTCCCCTTGTGTTTCTGAGACTTACAGGGAAAAACAGTAATGTCATGAAAGTTTGGAATATTGGAAATGCTGTGGAGAAAACAACAATGCTAAAGGGTACAAATGCAGCTGACACAAATGCACTGGAAACTCCCTTTATGGATCCCTGAGTTCTCTGGGGTAATGAAACCTTTCTGTGTTCTCTGTGTGAGTGCTGTGACCTGATAAAACTCGTAAATTGTAACACAATGCCATAGGAAAGAAAAGGTAAGTTCAGTGAAAAGCAGCATGCTGAGTAGGAGGTAAAAACCCCGACACTGACACAGTGAAATCGAACTCATGGCTATTACTTTAACCAACTCACACTGGTGAGAAATAGCTGTAAGTGATTTTCAGTCCATTAACATGAAATATTTTTCATCATCAGATCTCAATACAGTCATAACTAAGTCAGTGTGATTGGCATCATTTTGCAAATGGGGAAATTGAGGTATGGAGAAATAACAGTTTGATGCAAGGTCACCCACCTCCCTGACAGTACCACAGTGAATACAATCCAGGAATCTGTAGACTGAATCCACCACTTTCTGCAATGTGATCTTATTTAAAGCGTGTGGGGGGTGATATTTGGCATGTAGATGCTCACACATCCATACACAAGCTCTTATACTAACAGATATTCTAGCAATGACTGGAAGCATAATTCCGTACTATCCCATACTAGTAATCACCTTGTCAGGAAGGCATTGAGCACATCTTATCAGAGTGCAGAATAATCTTGCCTCTAATCACTTTCACCTTTGCAATCCATTAAGAGGCCCATCTCTGTTGTGCCTTCCATCTAATTTTTTTTAAGAGACCCTACTGATCTAACATGTATTGATCTGAGCTTGTCTTCCAAATTACTAATTTGTTTATATGCTCCTAAATGGCTCTAGCAGTGTTTCTGCCAGGATTCTGGTAGAATCTGAAATGGACTCTTTTTGATAAACAAACATGCAACTTGTATAGTTTTTATAATAATATTTGATTACTGTTCATCATGATTTTACAAAATACTTCCATGCAGTAGAGGACAGCACCAACCTTTGGGTACAATGGCTACTTTTGTAAATGCTGCAATTTATCCTTTCAGTGAACCCATTTAAGCAAGCTGAAGTTATCCTGCCTAAAATTGTCCCAAGGGAACACTGGGATCTATTTTTTATTTTTTAAAAGATACATTTGCCTTATCACAGACCCTGAAAATTAAGGTCATATTGGCTATTATAAAAAAGCAATAACTTAGCAAGTATAGAATACAAGCCACCAAGAGAAATAAATCAGATTTGTTTTATTTTCCCTGTTATATCTGTCATGTACTTAATTTGTTGGGATGTTGTTCTGATCCCAGAACATTTTAAGAATGTTATTTTAAGAATCAGAACTGATTAGAAGTTTGATAGCAATTCTTCTACTTGAAATCCCCTTTTTTACAATTTCTTTGTATATTTGTTTATATTTTCATAAGAAATGGTAGTATAATGCTTCAATGTTACTGTAGGTGTCAATCTCAGTGTAACTTCTCAGAAACTTCTTTTTTCCTTGAAGAGACCACTGTTAATCTTGAAGAAATTTTTGAGATGAAATATGAAAAGATCATAAAATCATAGAATGGTTTGGGTTGGAAGAGACCCTAAAAGTCATCTAGTTTCAACCCTCCCCTTTCACTAGAACAGGTTACTCAGAGCTCCATCCAACCTGTCCTTAAACACTTCCAGAGATGGGGCATCCACAGCTTCTCTGGGCAACCTGTGCCAGTGCACTGCAATTCTATGCTCAGAGGGTGAATTTGATCCTAATATCTACTGGGGATACTACGAAGTTAGATCAGCAGAAACTCTGATTTCTAAAGCCACCGTTGGGCTGTCAGAGGAAAACTGGGAACTTTGAACCTTGCAAAGTCTGTATGTTCCTGGTGGTGGAGGTGGCACTCTTCCTTTTGCAGCAGGTGGCTGAGTCTGGGGCTGGGTATGGATGCAAGCTTGGCAGTAAGGGGCTGAGCCTACTTGCAGCCGCTAAGTTTACCCACTTTGGCAGGCTGTTTTCCTTAGGGATCTGCTAAATTCCAACTCAATTCATTGTAGTTTGCCCATCTGTACTCTCAAGACAAAAACAACCTCTTCATTTCCATTCTGAACCACTAACTTGCACTCCTGCTGCCTGTCTGCAATCCTTCTCAATGGGCTTATTATCATCCCATGGCCAGCACAAAAGAGTTTGGATCTAAGTGTTGTGTTTTCAACTCAGAAAACCCAGGAGAAAAGTTCTAGCTCCAGAGAGAGAGAGATGAGAGTATTACCAGCAACTTAAATGGATCAGCTTTTTCTCACTCATCCATGCCATCTTTAGATCTGTTTGATTGTCTCTCCATTTTATCTCTTTGTGACTCTCTGTAATGTTCCTCCCTGCCATATGTTTTGGATGCCTCAAAAAGCAGAGGGAGGAGACAGACAATTATTTAATCATATAAGTGAACTTTTTCTCTTACCACAAGAGCTGCAAGCCAGTCAAGGAAGCACTTGAGAAGCTAAAAACACCAAGGAATGTTCTCCTCTTCCTTGCATAGAGTAAGAGCTGCACTTCTGACAACCAGAAAGAACAAAGTCTCTGTGCAGAGCCTGGGCACAATGGGAAAGGTTCACAGATGCCTCTGTCCTACTGCACTGGCTTTGTGAAATTAAAGCACACGATGTAAATTGATATCTAAGAGATATTGCATTTATGAAATTACATTTATATAATCATTTAAATGCTCGTCCTCCCACTGTAGTGTTGCAGTTATTTATTAGGAGTTAGAAAATTAATTCTGTTACTTTGCCAGCATAAAGAGAAATGTGGAAATGTGGATACATCCATGAGGCTTCTTCTCTTTTGCTGGTAACTCAGAATGCCCCCAGGAACTGTAATAATGCAGAGGACATCTCAGGCTCAGAAAAACAGAGAACATGAAGGTATCAGCTCCTGTGTACACAGTTTTTGTCTAGCCTTTGGATGTGAGAGACTGGTGTTTTACCAGATTTCCCTATGGCCAAAATTTACCTAGACAATGCTTCATTTGGTCTTATGGATATCTCGCAATTTACTGAGGCTCCTGGGTGTCCAACTGAGTGCCCATGTGCCTGCCTGCCACCTGCCAATAATGGTTCATCTATAAAACACACCCTGCCAGTAAATGGATAAAAACAACTAAAGTCAAGAGCCTTGACCACAGAAGACTTCTCCTCATTACAACAAACTGTCTGAAGGCCCTGACAATTTATTTCATTACAAGTCTTGCTGATGCAGACAGACCTTGACTATATTCTGCCAATGATCCACTCTGAACAGGATCTGTGGAGTAGTAGTTATTTTGCACTTTTCATTTAGAGTTGTTTTTCTTTCACATTTTTCCTCTAGGTTTTTTCTGTTAAGACAAAGTTAAAAGGCACATTTCAATCTACCAGGCTGATCTTGTTAAGCTCATGCGCTGAATTCCCATGGGGGGAAAAAGACAAGGAGACTTTCTACTGAAAAGGGGAAAACAAAACTCTCTACTCCAATTATGTTAATCAGGAATCTGTCTGCAGGAAGGGAAGTAAGGGCTAAGTGGAATTAATAGAGGAGAAAAATCCTATTTTATTATTAATATTTGAGTGAGTGCACCTGACATCTTGCACTCTGGGGACCTTGCTGTCAATAAAAATATACCACCAAATATTGTTAAAGAAACCATACAGCAGCATTTCCTCTTTCACAGGAAACTGGAAATATATTAAAATATATGTCAGAATTATAGAATCATAGAAAATAGGGCTGGAAGAGACCTCATTTAATTATCAGGCTCATATTGACTCTTCATGCCTAAAATATACCTGGCAGACATCTGGAAAACCTCAAGCAGTGGACATCCCACGGCTTTTTTGGACTAAAAATTCCTTGTCTTTGGTATTAGTCTAAGAAAGCATGCACATTCCCCTGAAGCCCCGTACTGTTCTACCAAAAACCCAGCCTTTTACAGAACCACTGGAAGATGCTGTAGAACAGCTATAGAGCACTGGAGTGCTCCTGACAGTCTCTCTTTCCTTTTTATGTAAAATTATCCTATTCAAATAGGTCTGATTACAGCTGTTGCTAAGCAGAGCCTGAAGAATAAGATGTTTTCACAGATATTTGTCTCAGGTATGTCTGAGTGCTGCCCATTCACGGGTGTGGGTGCAAGAAGGAGGAATAGAAAATGAAGCTGAGAGGGGAGCAAATACAACACCTGTAAGATATTAGTGTGGCCTGGCACTGGCTGCATAAGTTCTGGCAATTTTCCTCTGAGTTGCATGGCAGGAGCACTGAGAAGTGACGGCGAATGTCACGAGTTGATCAAGTGTGATAGGCCATGAAGCTCTCATGCGCTGCTAATCAGAAATTTGGTGAAATGCCTATTTTCCCCTCCTTTTTAGTACAGCAGCTGCTACCATGTGCCCTTAACACCAGGAGGACAGGGACAGTAGCTGGACCCTCCTAGGTGTACATAGCTTCAGTTATGCCCTGAGCAAACACACACCGAAATACCTGGAATTATGGGGTTTAGGTCGTTTTGGTTTGTCTTTCTTTTTTATGTTTTCTGTTACCTAGGGAGTACCATGTCAAGTAGCAGCACATAACAGCACATTGTTTCCTTCATTTCATCTGGTACCTGGAGGTTTGGGGCTGTACCCTGCACAAATCCAGACACTCTTCTTGTGATGCTTACCTTCATATCATCTAGAAAAAAAATCTTTATTGGAGTTTAATGTCTAGCAGCCGCTGCTGTTTGGGTGTCATTTCCACAAACAACAAAATTCCTTCCATAATTGTGTTCTTGGCTCTTGAAAATGTATCTGCTGTGTATTTTTAGCACAAATTTACTTTCACCCAAAACCAGTTTAAAATATTTTACTGCTGAAGTAGGATAATGATATGTTAGATCTTTTAGCAGAAAATGAACCTATTTCTAATGTAAATGCTGTAGGTTTTAAAAGAACAGATCACTTTAGATAGTGTTGGGAAAACCTAACGTTATATTGAACATAAAATTCAGCCACAGCTGGTGAAATAATCAAGAATTCCATTTCTGTGTAGTGGGCAGGAGAAAAAAAGCGACTCCAAGCAGTTTGTTTGCTTGACTGAGGACAGAGTTTTAAAAATGGCATTGGCACCTTTGAGCACAGAGACAAATCCCTGTGTGGTGCTCTTCCCAACACAATCTCTCCTCAGCAAACATGGCCTGTGATGAAGACCCATCTCATATCAAAATCACCAGGCGAGGCACAGTGCATCCCTGGCATTGTGATAAGGACTCTGCTTTGTTCTCTTTATTCATGCAAAATTTCCATGGGAGCAGAAGCAGTTTGGTGGGGAGTGTTTTCTGCTTTGCACACTAGGTGGGTTTGCTGAGGAGAAGGAAGGAATTCAGCAGCTCTGTGCTGCTCTGTGCAGGATGACAGCAAGGGGTTGGCTGTGCCCTTGTACATCACCCTCCTTCCTTCTGGCCCCACTCCCCCAGGCCAGCTGCAGCCAGTTTTGTTATCCAGTGATGCTCATTGCCCAGGACGGTGATGCTAACACTGTATAAATAAGGCAATAATAGGTAAAATCTTCAGGCTGAGGGATGGAGAATGTCCCCCTCCCTTTTTAAAGAGCATCCACAGCTCTCACCTCATCTCCAGTCAGCAGGAAAACATCTCTCTTCCTTTTTCAATCTATTTTTGAACACAGTGCTGGGGCAGGATGAGTTTGGCCTCTTTAAGGGACAGAGAATGGGCAGAGGAGTGGCTATTCTCTAATTGATGCTTCTCTGTGAGAGGTGAAGGATGCAATCTGAGGCAAACTGGAGAGGTAGGAGGTTGATTTTAGACAGCAGGCTCACTGGGGTAGCATATTTATCTATTTATCATTTTAGGCTTTGTTTATAAAGAAACATACTGGCTATATCTGTAAATATTTAAAATAGTTCAGTTGGTGGTAGACGTGGGAAGGGGATCCAAACATGGATTCTGGGCATTTTCCTTGCTGTTCCTTCTGACATGTCAGTTCAGAGCAGTTGGTAACATAGCGACAGGCTGCAGCACTTCATTATCATCACAATCTGCTACCTTTTTAATATAGTATCTGACATTTCAGTCAGACTGGGATCCGCGTCCTTAAGCTGGCAGGAACTTTATGCCTTGCACTTGAGAACATTGCCTTGCTGGGTGTGGGGACGAGGCAGGGCACAGGCTGCCAGTGTTTATCTGGATATGTCAAAGTGTGACATTCAGGTGAAAGGGAAAAAATATATAAATACTAACGGAAACTCGCAAACAAGATCCAAACCATCCTCTGCCATGTGGCAAAATCATTTCCCTGTTATGCAGTTTCCAGCAAGGGCTCACAGTGTTTATTTGAGAGGAGAAAATCCACAGGTCACTTGAACTTTGCTGGCAGAGCTGAGGTACCCGCTGGGGCAGGGGCTGCTGTTGCCTGTGCCACGAGGTTGTAGGGGAGATGCCGACGCTGAAAGTGATGTGGCTACAGGAGTACAGGGTTACAATTGTGTTAGCCAGGCAAGAGGCACAGGCAGGACTGCACTTTTGGGATTGCAGTGCAGGGAAAAAATTGAGCTTGGAAAGTTCTGATTTAAAAGAAGTGACTCCATGCCTAAGTCTTTTCCTTAGGTGTGTTAGAGATTTATTGTTTCAGACCTGCCTTCTTTGCATGACTTTGTGTGGCTCATCTTGACTGTTCTGATTTGAGGACAGTTCTGCCCTTGTTGGGGATCTGCTATCAGAAAACCTAAATAAATGGCAGAAGGGGAAAAGTGTAATAATATCTGTTTCTTATTTGAACCTCTGCATCTCAAGGTCTGTATTATAAAATCTTTGATAAAATCAGACCTGGATGTTACTAATATTAATTTTCCAGATGGGCAAACTGAGGCACAAGCAGTTACTGGCCATGTACAGGCTTTCCTATCTTTACTGGGTAGCAGAGTTTCTCCCAGGAAGACTGTGAAATTTATATATTACATGGAAAAGATGCACAAAAGCTATAGGATTTGGCTGCAAATAAGTAACCTAATTTTGAGATCAGAAAGGTCTGTTTTTGCTGAATTTTTTCTTTGCCACTTTAACAACACTGTCAAGCCTGGTGTTTCCTGTTACAGCCCACTGAGATTTTGGTCAGGGCTACCAGCATGACTGAGAAGTTTAAATGCTGTGTGAGATGCTGTGTTAGATGCTGATCAGCAAAAGGGCTGCCCTGTTTGCCCCAGAGCTACACAGGAGTAATGTGTGAAATCCTCATGATTGTAATGCTTTCTGTGTTATCCAACTTGAAAGACTAGTTAGGCTTTTATTAATATTTCAGCAAAATTTATATCTTAAACAAATCTTTGATCAAAGCTTAAAATCACCTCTTTTGATCTAAGCTGACTTAACAGATAAAAGTAGAATAAGGGGGTGATTTTCAGCACTCTCTGTTTTATCTTGGCTGGAATAATTTTTCTCAATAATTCATGTACTACAACATCCATAATCTTTCTTTTACTAAGGCTAGACTATTTGCTTTAGTATTAGGTTTAAAATGTCACAAAGGATAACTACGGTGGTTCTTTGAACTGAATTGCTAACAGCACTTTTCTGCTTTGTAATTCACATAAACCATAGGCTGATTATGAAAATAAAAGCCTGTAACCCTTTAAGTTATACTAACACATTATGATTATTGCAGTGAAAGAAAGGTGAAATCTTTTCTAGTCAAAGAGAAGCAAGCATGTAAAACATAATCCTGGCCTGATTTGTGAGCAGTGTTTAGTACAATGATTTAGTGGAAACTTTGTGAAAATGCCCCGGCAATTTGGGACATTTATCTTAATCCTTAAAATCATCCACTACATGTGAAAGCCTAATATTCATTGCAAATTAGGGAGATTTGAACTCCTAAGTGTCTAAAACCTTTTCAGAAACAATTATTCAATTCTCAGAAGCCTGTTTTTCCTTCTAAAACTCTCAGTTCAAATTCAGGGGTTTTGTTTGGGTCTTTTTAATGTGTTAAACTTCCTTAATACCAATACAAGTTTGCCTTAAAAGGGCTTTCACACTGACTGAGTGTATGTGGGAAATATCTAGGATTCCATGTTATACCCAAATGGTATAACATGGAATATATATATCTTTCATGGGAAAGACTGAACTTGCTCGCTGAGGTTCACTGCCTGTGAATAATAAAGTGATAAAATACTAAGAGGGGATGCTGAGCATGCCTTAATTGATCCAACACACTTTTTGCCCAGTGGAGGGCTGGCAAACACCAAGAGACAACACTTGTGGTCAAGGAAGGGCATCACCTAGGGAGAATGTACCTGGGAATCATCCTAATGCTGTTTTCAGATGTGTTGAACATTCTTCACAGAGTGATTGGAAGTCACCAGTGTGTTGAAGGTCTGATGAAGCTGTCAGTCAGCTGGGAAATATCAGCAGATATCAGATGGCAGGCACATGAAGAGCTTTTGAATTCCAGGTCACAGGTACTGGAGCTGCAAGGCAGATTGAGTTTGCTGTGCAAAACCAGCGCAAGGTTCCGACTCTGTGTTACATTGAAGTTGGTTGACAAATATCATCAAAGGATGTGAAACAAACACTTAAGAGGCTGAAAAGCTTCAGTTCAAAGGTAGTTTCCCACTATTTTGCTTGATCAGAATGAGGAGAAAGGGATTTGCTACCATCATAGCACGAAGAGTGTGCAGTTCTTTGCTGAGACCGCTCTAGACTTTGCACCTCATTTTGTAGCAGCTCTTTCCCTGACCAGAAGTGCTTGCTGAGTGTCGTGGTTTAACCCCAGCTGGCAATTAAGCCCCACGCAGCTGTTCACGCACTTCCCCTGCTGGCACGGGAGAGAGAATCAGAAGAGTAAAAGTGAAATAACTTGTGGACTGAGATAAAGGCAGTTTAACAGGTAAAGCAAAACCACACACACAAGCAAAGCAAAACAAGGGATCCATTTCCCATTTCCCACGGGCAGGCAGGAGTTCAGCCATCCCTGGGAAACAAGGTGCCATCACACATAACGGTGACTTGGGAAGACAAGCTCCATCACTCTCAGCCTCCCCCGGCTTGCTCCTTCTTCCCCAGCTTTGCCCAGTGAACGTGACAGCACATGGTCTGGAATATCCCTCGGATGAGTCAGGATCAGCTGTCCTGGCTCTGACTCCTCACAGCTTTTTGTGCACCCCCAGCCCATTCCCTGTGGGGGGAGAGGCAGAAAAGGCCTTGACCATGGGTAAGCTCAGCTCAGCAGTAGCTTTCCATATTTTTGTAGTATAAACAGTGTTTCCAGCACAAATCCAAAACTTAGCCTGTACTAGCTGCTGTGAAGAAAATTAAGTCTGTCCCAGACGCAAACACCACACCATGGCAGTCTGGATCTAAAAATAGTGCTGATGCTAATGGAAGGAAAGAATGAGATCTGAATGTAAAATTGAATACATTATATTGATGTCTCAACTGAAGAGAGATTTCTGACAGTACTTCTCCCAGAGTTTTGTAAAACAGTTCTTCCATTTTATTAACAATGACTGAAAGAAATAAACAATTGCCTATGTCTTTTTCTGGGGAGCAGTTTCTCCTTCTGAAATCCTTATGATGAATGGCCATTCTCTCTTCCTTTCTCAAACCAATTTGTTCATAATTGCTACCTTTGAAAAAGAACATGTTTGAAGATTTCAATTTTCATCTTCCAGTCCAGATCTTTAAAGTACAGAGGGAAAATTAATGAGTCCAAGCTCAAAATTTCTCCTTTGTGTGTGCATTTGTTTCTTTTTTTGAGGGGGTTTTGTGTCTGTTTGTTTGGTTTTTGTTTGTTTTGTTTTGTGTTTGTGGGTTTTTTTGTTGTTGTTGTTGTGGTTTGGTTTGGTTTGGTTTGGTTTGGGTTTTTTTTTAGGCTTTCTTTGGCTTTTTTTTTTTGGGTTTTTTTCACAAAAATAAGAGCTAAAACAATAGAA
Source organism: Oriolus oriolus (assembly GCA_013400235.1). Lineage (NCBI taxonomy): Eukaryota > Metazoa > Chordata > Aves > Passeriformes > Corvidae > Oriolus > Oriolus oriolus. The sequence goes on along the minus strand of VXBT01007969.1, from coordinate 79,327 downwards.
TAGGCCCATGCTCCATATTGGTCTAAACCTTTTCAAAACCATAAGAAGCAGAAGTTTCCTATCAGGAAATTGCCCAATTGTGCAACATTATACAGCCTCATAAAACAAAAATAAAAATGTCTGCCTAACTCCAATTACTGATCATTTGTATTCCATAGTGGAAAAGAAAAGACCTGTGCATCTCATAATTCAGTATCTGAGAAAATACAGTCTGTCAGTTAATGGAAAGGAACCTGCTGTGGCTCATTTTGGGTACATTTCAGAGTCCATCACTGATTCACAGCACAGCACTGAGCAAGGAACTTGATCTCTTTGCAGTCCACTTTATGTCACTATTTAAAAGTTGTAATGAAATCTGCCTTACAAGGATGTTTTCAAGCCTTATTGTTCATAAGACACCAGGACAGGACCAGCCACTAGAGAGATTTCAAAGTGTAGCTAGTATCGGAGGATTACTAGGGTGTATCATACTTAGGTGATGTGCAATTAACTGTATAGGCATCTCCAAATGCCTAAATCCCCAAATTTACTCCATGAAACAATGATAGTGTTCATTTACAGTAGCACCAAAAAATAGATAAAGGAAGATAAAAATATAAAGAGAGGTAAATTAATTACATGAGGATAAAGATAAGATAAATATTTAGAGAAAACTTGGAAACTCCTTTGGATGGCACTTCAAGCTAAGTGAGCTGCAAGTAAATGCCGTATCAACCAAATTAGCAGTGGTGAATCTGTTTTTCCTCTTGACCATATTGCTGAGATATTCCTTAGTTTGTTCCAAGATGTTGCTATTAGGAGTCTTGGATGTAAAACAAACCATTTGACGGTGTATCTGAATTAACTTTCTGTGACAAAAGAGATGATATTTTAAAAGTTGTCAGTGAGACTTCAGTGCAATTTTATTAGATTGGAATATATTCATCACTGCTGAGAAATTGACCTAAGAAAAACCAAAGGATAAGCTAAATACTCTCCCTTTGGGGTAAATAAAAGGAGCAATTAACCATTTGGATAGCCAGGGCTAGATGAAGCTCACCAATGGGAGGCACGGAGCACTTCGCCATGTGACTCAGGAGAGCAGATGCCAGAGCAGCTGCCATGAGCGGGTCCAAGAGCCCCAGCTCATCGGGTGCCACGTAAATCTGTATTTGGGGGCTCAGCTGGTGTGGGGCTGGCCACTGGCAGCAGTGCTGGGAAGCAGAAGGCTGAGCAGAAGGGGAGCAATATGGATGAGTGGGTTCTGGGGGAGCTGGCTGCCAGGACAGCCACCGGGGTACAGGCGGATTACGGAAGGTTGTGTGCATATTTGTGCGTGGCAAAAATGAGAGCAGCAAGTGTTAGCAACACTTTGAGGAAAAGCCAAGAGCCCATATTTCGTTTTGTAAACACTGTTTTCTCTCTCAAGGCATTCTTTTCTGCTTGTTTTTTGGAAGGATTGATTTATGCTGTGTCGTAGGAGGCAAGTAATAAACTAAGTTTTAACCGGTTTCTTCTTCTGTCAGTGCTTGCATCTCACAGTTTCAAAGCTCTGCACCTGTGTCTTGGAATAAGAGATCCTTGCCCTTTCTGGGAAGATTTATTTTTAAAAAAATTAATTGGACAGAGATTCAGCTAATGTTTATATGAGTAATAGAGAAGATGAATATTTATAATTTGCTTTTCCTTCGCAGTTTAGGAAATAGGTCCTCTAGAGAAAATAAACAAGTCCCAATATATTTAAAGCACTCTAAAGAAGAAATTCAGGACTCTTATGAAAATCTTTGCTTTTCAAAAGTAAAAAAATTGTGCTTATTTCAAATTTAAATTGTCTATAAAATTCAGGCCATCTCTTCAAATCTTCCCATTACAAAGAATCTAAAATTAGTTTTCAAATTAAATCAATATTTCTTTTCCTCTTTTTCCCTTTTCCCTCCTTCAGGACCAATAATGAATAATCTGTGTAGGGTGTCATTGTACTGCCAGTACCAAAGTAACAGTTTTAAATGTTCAGAACCCTACTACTCATTTTGGATTTAAGGGAGTCAACAATTGTGAGTTTGAATGAAGTTTCAAGAACTAAGTTTACATGAATATATTAATGAAAGAGCCGATATTAGACAAAAATAAGTAAGTATAGAAAAGAAATGAAACAGAGTGCTTTAAAGTAGTAACAGACCTTGCAACTTCACCAGGTAGAGTACTGCTGCAGACAATCTCCATGCTGAAATGAAATATTTGGCCCATGTAGAAAAGGAAAACAATTTTACTGCATCCCATACAGGCTCAACTATAGGAGGAACCTTCTGTGACTGCAAAATGAAAATGCACCAGAGGAGAATCTGATTCCAACTCTTCTTTGAAGGCTCTGAATCTGCCAGCAGGTCTAGTCACCACCAGAGCACTCTGCAAAACTTTTTCAGATGTTTCCCTAAATGTGGGACTTATTGTTTGAAAATTGATTTGTCAGATATTGTAGAAAGAGTGTTATCAGAAGAAGAGTAGGTGATCTTTCTGAGCTCCCGGTAACCCTAAGTGCACCTTCTTGATCACTTATCACGTCCCACACTGTCCAATGCCATAGAATAAAGGGGGGATATTGTACAGGGGTTTTTTGCTGGGATAGGGTTAATTTTCTTTATAGCAGCTCTTGTGTTGCCCCACGAGTCTCTTCATTTTTGCTCTCTCTCTTGTGTCCCTCATCCCACTGGGTGTGGGGCATAAGTGAGTGGCAATGTGCTGAGCTGCCTGCCAGGATTAAATTTCTCTTCATTATTGTATCTGATTTCTAAGCCAAAGGAGCAGTTTTATAAATACCACCTTCCCCTGTCTGTTTCCCAGGACATGTCCTAGACTGCACTTCATCAGCTGGTGAGGTATTGGCCGTGTTAACAGCGTGCCCTGAGTTTTGCAGTGATTACAGAACAGCCATCAGTCCCTGCAGATGGCATTTCCAGTGCTCATCCTGGATGGCTTGGATCATGCAAGCAGGCAGATCTGTACTGAGTGTTCCATTCAGGAGCTGATCCATCAGCCTTGGAAAGGTGGCCATGACCTCACAGGCTGTGATTTGCATCAGCCTGAGAGAACGAGTAAATGGAGAAGGAAGAGAGGGCCTTTGTTGCACAGGCTGTTTGTTTGCATCTGCTCTGCAGGTCCCGTTGGAAATGAGATTATGGCCTGTGAACTCCTCAGAAGGCATATTTGAAGAATTTTGTCTAACTGGGGGAAAAAAGTGCATGTAAATATTTTCTGGTTTTGAAATGGGCAGAAACCCAGTGCAATGAAATCTTCGACACCAAGTGATCTAAAATGTCAAGTGCTTCAATTTCTATCAATTCCACATGCAGCTAAGTTTAAATATATTTCATAAATTGAATGAAGTGCTTACAAATGTTTTAGAGATATGAAGTGCTATCTTGGCATTTTATTAGATACGAATTACATGATGTTGGAAGCTGAAAAAGGAGTGGAATTTCACCAAGCCCTGGAGGTGGACGACAGGATTTATTTCTCACTTGACTTGGGTCTCTTGTCTTGGTATTTGTGGGTGGGTACAAATATGAAAAATAAAAGAAATTAAACTGAAAAGGGGAAGATTCAGCAATGAAAAGTAAACTGAAAGGACCATGACCCTGCTGGACAGAAGCCATGCAGTGTTTGCTGTGATAAGCCTGAAGAGTCAAGCAAGACAAACCTTTCCCCCCCCGATTTTAGGTCTGTTCCTTCTATTGCTGCTGTGCCCAGGTGAAGTTGTTTCAGTGACTACCACTTCCTGACTAATTCATACTTTCCCCAAAAAATCCACACAAATCCACCCACAAAAAACGCCTTTCATGGAAAAAGCTAGGAAATTTAGTAACCAGTGTGACTGTCATTTTAATGGAGACTTTAAATGCTTTCTTTAAGGACTCAGTTCTAATTCAGGAGTGTAGAAGGTGACATTTTAGGCAAATGTCACTCAGCAGCTCATATTTCATGCAGTATTTAATATCTGTATTCAAAGGTTATAACTACAGTTTAAAAAAACTATATTTCCCAGTCTGTGGAAGCACTGTGAGTGCTGTGGAGTTGTACCATTTCAGGGTAGCAGTTTCCCTCAAGGAAGCTACTTTTTCTTCAAAGAACTGTCTCCCAAACCTCCCTACTTTTTCTACGAAGGGATTGCTTCCAAGAGTCCAGTGTAGTGTATTCCCTTCATCCTACTGCCAAGCAATGGTGGATTCTGAAGAAAAAAGAGTATTTGTGTTCCCTCTGCTGTCCAAATAAGAAATGTAAAAAAAGAACAGAAAGCGGCACATGACACATAGAATGGCAAGCAGGCACATCAGTAATGTCCTTGATAAGAAACCTGCTGAAGGCAGAAAAGCTTAGTAGGAATTTTTCAAAATACATCAAAGCGGAGAGTGAATGAGAGAGTCAGTCAAGATAGAAAATTATCCAGGTGCAAAAGAGGTGGGGGGAAAGTGAAGAAATTAAATTTTGATGTTATTCCCCAGTTTTCACTGTGGAGAGGTTTAAAAGAGAGTCCTGAATTCAGGTAAAAGTCTGAGAACCTTTTAGAAAAGGAAAGATTGGCAGAAGAGATATTCAGAACAAACTTTGACCATTGATAATAACTGTTAAAATCGTTTACTGAAGCATTCAATTAGGCTTTGATCAAAAAAACCAGAGAAAGTTAAGCCAGTTTTTAAGAGTGATTTCATGAAAATATATCTCAGTAAATCTGATTTCTGCAGCAGGAAAACAGGCAGACATTATAAGAAAACAGGGATACTTTCTGATATACAAGTACAAAACATTGGGGAAAAATCAACATTTTTGTCATGCACCACAGATCTGTCAGATCCTTTGGAACAGCTAACAAGCAAGCAATAAAAGGGCCTTGGTTAATACAACATTATTGAATTTCAATTCAATTACTGAATTTTTGAAAAGCTATTGCAAATGTAAATAAATGGCTTGGCTCTGATATTTTCATTCAAGAGCCTTTGTAGAGCTTGTGCTATTCCCCGTATTCATAAATGATCAGAAAGAAGAGGAAATTAGTGAGATGATAAAATTTGTTGCTGACACAAAATTAGTCAGAATAGTAAAAGTTAAATCTCAAAACTTAGTCACAAGGAAGTGGTTTTTCAATGGTGAATTGGCAGTTTTGGAACTTTTTCTCTAGAACATCATGAGTATAGAAATTATTAGCCCATTCAAATGTTAGACAAATTCATCTAAATCCTGTAACTCCTCATTTCCCCAAACAAGGCCAATATTCAGGAGGAACTACTTGCTTCTTGCTTTTATGCCCTACACATCCTCCAGGCACAGTCAGAGACAGAATGGTGGGAGAGAAAAACTGGGTCTGGCTCTCATTTCTATCTCTCCCTGTCCCTGAATCCTGATTTCTGAGGAGGCTGTAAAAATTCTGCAGTGTTTTGGCATAGGGACTGTAATTCAGGGCAGCCTCCCTGTGTCCCACGTGGGAAGTGTGGGGTGATTCCCAGTCCTGTCCTGTGGGTGCACGATAACTCCTGACAGTGCCTGTCTTCATCAAATTCAGGTAAGATCTTGCTGGAAGCTGCAGAATTCTTCTTCAACGCAGTAGGACACTGTAGAAAACACCCAGAAAAAAAAAAAGCAAACATTCCAAACCAACCCCCACCAAAGTTCTTTCCCTTATCATAACACAAAGAAGAATTTTGGTCTTCAGTGTTGCATTAGAGACACAGTGATACTTGGTACAGATGAGAAGCTTATCAATGGCAAAGGCAAGGAACTGTAGTGGAATAAAAGTTAAGGTCTCATTTAAGCTACTCATTATTATTTATTAAAACAGTTCCCTGGTTGAGAAACCATGACACTTCTGAAAATTTTCTACCAAAAACCCCCCATTTTTTCACAGCCTAACACCTTTGGAGGCTTATGAAGGTGCTAAAGGCCTCCCATAGTCCACCCCAGATGTCATTTCTCTTTGTCACCTTTGTGTATTTGATTGTATCATGCTCCAGCTACTCATAATTAAACCTGTCAGTCAGACAAGTGTCCTGACATGTTCTGAGTGAAAGAAAAACGTGGCAGACATCATGCTGAGATGTTGCTGAAGTGGGAACCTTGGAAAACAAGTCGAAGCAGTGAATTTATGACAAGAAGAGGGAAAACGGGTGCTGAACTGTTCAGGGAACTGGCTGGTTGTGAGGACTGGCTGGAGCAATGAACTGCCTTTTACATTAGTAGTTACAATTTTTTCAAAACAGCATTGCCATTGTTGGTGTAAACTAAAATTCCTACTGAGAACCTCAAACACTGCATCATGAATAAAATTAAGTTTAAACACATAAGGGTAGGGGTCATGAGGATGGGATGGGCAAGAAAGGCCAAAAAAAAGCTTGCTCTGCTTCTTCCAATGTCATCTTTTGCTCCACAGAAAGAGATGACAGCTATCATGTGTTTCATTCTGGCACCTTTTTGTTAGTGTTAAATTTGCTTTCTAAAATAAGGCAGTAGCACCAGGAACATTGTCTTTGATTAGAGCAATTTTAAGACTGAGTTCGTTCTTAGGTACCGTGATGAATCAGTGCCCAAATTTTCAGCTCCAATTCTTGGCCTTTGAAAATATGTAGAATTCTACTGTTAGTTTGATAAACCAAACATATCTCTGAGGAAAGGGTGTATTTCTAGTCTTGAGCTGTCACTTTTTCCCTTCAGAAAAACAAAACAAACTGTGTGCCACATATCTACCTAAATTACTAGGGTTTTTTTCCTTCTAAACTATTGAATAGATTTTAAGCCATAAGCATTATCTATTCTGACTTACCACTTCATCTGAATCATTGAATTCCATCCAGTCATTTCTGTTTTGAATCTAATAGCCTGTAAATTAACTAGAACTTTTCTCCTGGGTAGACATGCAATCAAGGAAAACATTGATTTTTTATTTGTGGCATGTTGTTTTCGAAAAGAGTTTTCTCTGTACATCTCTGTTTAAAAATCTGACAACAAAGCATCTTAAAAAATCTGAGGATATGACACTGTCTGAACAGAGAAATTTGTACAAAATACTCATCTGACAATAAGGAGTGAGGCAGAATATTATACTAGTGAAAAAACCACTGTAACTTCATATTCAGTTCTTGCTACAAAATCCCTAAAATCTTTTCTAAGGGAAGCAAACTTATTAAAATCTCATCCCAGGTTTACTTTAAATATCAAAATTACATGATTGTGTCTTATTTGCAAATGATGTGAGAATGCTGTTGTGTTGGTACCTTTAGCTTCATGAAACAGTCTGAACTGTGTTTCTTGGGACGCGAGGGACAGCTTGGTCATGTAATTCACCAGTTATTTTTCTGAAGGAATAGAAAGACCCAAACCTAGGAACAGAACTAAAATGCATTTCTCCATGCATTTCTAAAAGTCTGCTAGCTCAGAAATGTTTGATTTAAAGTATCTAAACCCTACAGCACTGGAGCTGTGTAAAAAGGGCGGTCTTTGTAGGACCAGACTGGTTTTTTAGCATTGAAAATCTCATTTTAGCAGTCAGAGGGTATTCACAAAGATCATGTAAAGGTTTTCTGGAATGCTGTCTGTGAGGTTGGGTTACCTTAACTGCAAACAGAAGCAATGCACTGAAATTACTGCTGGGCATCAGCCAAATATAAAGAGACTCCTTTAAATCTTGTCAGACCCTAAACAGACAGGTGAGCTAGTCAAAGCCAGAGGCTGCCGTGCTATCATGGGTTTCTGAGTAAGGTGATTCCCCCATGAAGTCTCTGTCTGTTTCTGTGTCTATATTTTATCCATTGCATGTTCAAAGTGATTGTGTCAGACCCCACGTCCACCCTATAGCACGCCTTTTGCTGGGAGCTGAATGAAATCGCAGCAGAGTTAAACTGCTGGGTACCTTTTCATCAAAGAGTTCACAGAGATGCATTTGCCCTTCTGCCCAGCTCTCACACAGGCAGAGGCTTCATCATAGTTCTAAGGCAGAATTGTAAGGGCTCCTGGGCATGGAGGAAACATGAAAGAGAAAACAAAAGCTGCTAAGGTGAGGTGGGGACCTGTTATCAGAGCTGAGGATGTTTCAACTATGCCCAGCATATCAGAGGTGCTAAAATCAAAGATGTAAGTGTATTGTTTACAGTGTGAGAGCCCAACACAGAGGGCACAGAGTATTTCAAAACTGTTTAAAGGGAGCCTGCATGGTGTCAGCTTCTTTCTTCTCTGTCTAGGCTGTAGAGGGATCCTAGCAAAGGTCTCTGTTTCATGCCAGAAATGTTCAGAAGCTTGTCCTGATGGCTCAGCTCTACAGGACAGCAATCTGTTAGTGTAGCTCCCAACGTGGTGCAGCTGCTGCCTGCTAGTCTGGCTAGAAACGTCAGACCACATAAAGACCTGAGAACAAAATAGCTGTAGACAGGTTTTCTCTCATCTGGTTTTTCAATAGAGGCATTATGACATTGTAATATTTCCATTTGCATTGCCTGCTCTCAGAGCAGACAGTGTACAATTTTATTCTAAAATACATTCACTCCATCTTGTATTCTACTCCAGTATTATCCACTCCATCTTGTGTTTACTACAGTAAACTGGAAGAAGCATGATTTACATTTTATGCACTACGCATTCATTTTATGAGGTAGCATTTTCTCGTCTTCCACAATACAGCCTAAGAACTTTCTAAATATTCATCGAAACAAGATGTTTTGTCTCCCACCTCTATCTACCTCTGCCAGATTTCTCTTTTCTAAGCAAGAAGATAAATAAAACAAATGCTTTTATAATAAAAATAGTCTGAATGTTAAATAAGTTCCACAGAGCTTAGCTGCCATCTAATGGTTAAATAAACTTGGCTTTGTTCAACTCACAATTCCTTGAATTAAAGAAAGATAGAAATTGTGCAGAAAATAATTTTATTTTCTGCACCATTTCATAGGATTTTCAAAGACAAATTAATTTCAAAGACAGAACAATTCACACATTTCTCTCCACTGGCTGGAAGAATACCTTTGTAAGTATCATCTCATTTATATTTCTCCTATTTCTCTATCATATATGTACTTCCATGTTAGAATCTTTGTTCCTATCCACGAACTCTATATCACGTTTAAGAGTTTTAGATTCAGATAAGGACAACAAAGAATATGTCAGAAATATATAGAAGGCTGCAAATGTGGTGGAAGGGGAGTTGCCAGTTTTAGGGGTTTCTTTTACATAGTGTAGGATGTAAAACCAAACAAATGACTATAGTGAAGTATTTTAGCTGACAGGTTTGATTTATTTTTTCCTCTGTTGGCTTCTACTCCCATCTAACCAGTCAGAGCTTAGTACAGAAAACAGAAGCTGATAGTGATTTTCTAAATGAAGAAACAAAGCAAAATTGACAAAGCTCTTCTCAATATTGTTGTTTTAACTCTCCCTGGATCATTTTTTTCAGGCAGCCTTTAGTATTTATTCAAATGCTTCACAGATAACTTGAAATACCAAAGAGGTAATTTGTTAGCTAACACATGCAAGGAACAACTACACTTACCAAGCTTTTAGTCTAAACATTCCTGTGCTCACAACCCTGAATAAGAAGCCCACGAGTGTTTGCAGGCCAGGCAGTGGGCATGGCAGGGTCACCAAGCCTTGATGTCGCTATTTTGCTATCTTATGGCTCCCTGTTTTTTCTTTCATGGTTTTACGCACCAAGTCTCCCTATGTTTATTTTCTTAGACCCTCAAGCTGCTATGAGTTCATAGTTTTAGCTTCTTCGCTTTGCATGACCCTGTGTGGTTCCCTAGATCCCCTCCTCACAATGAAAGTTCTCTCTGAATTTGATCCCCAGATTTTGTGGCTGGGCTGAACTGGAGCTAAGCCTTGGGCCACAGAGAGCTGTATCCCTTGTCAGAGGAATGCAGGGAGAGGGTTGCGGCTAAAAATGTGTTTGTACTGTCTGTGTTTATGTACTTTTAAGCAGAGATAAGTGCAGTGGTTAATCCCACCCTGAGCTATTGTTTCAAGGCCTGTGTAGGTGCAGGGTCTCACACTGGTTACATGTGGTGAAAATTGCCAACCTGCATGAGTTGTGCCTCCTCATCTGATTCAATTTTGGCTTTACCTTTGAAGCACATGAGCTTTCCATTTAAACAGCAGGAGTACAAATGATAACTCTCCTCATTTTCCTTTTGTTGGCAGAAAGGTTTAACTTCCTGCCCTACGGGGAATTTTGGATAACTCATTGTCAAGACAGCTCTCAGCAGGATCAAGGCCTTGCGTGAAAAATTACGTTTTCCACAGTGAATGTTATAAAACAAAGCACAAACACACCAGGCAATAGGTGGTAGTTCAGGGTGGTATCTGATGACAGAACATTTCCACAGAAAAAGAATCTGAACTACAATTGCTCTGTTCCATGAAAATTATTAGATATCTTTGCTTCACCCGAATTGTTTTTTGTCATCTCTTCTTTCATTATATTGAAATAATTGATGCAAATTAAAAGTAAAAACTAGAAAAACTAAGAGGGAAGAGCGCAGAAGAAAGCGTGCCAATGCCTTCTGAACAGATGAAGGGGTTTGAAGGAGCTGAATAGAGCAAAAAGGAGCCCCATGTCATAAATTATGTTGGTCAGTGATTTGGAACAGAGAGTATGTTTAATCCTGTGAGAGTGCAATACCTTGCATGATGTACAAGTGCCTCACAGACAGGAATTATTGTCACCATTTATAATATAAATGACCATATCTGTGCAACAGGGTTCATTACTAGACAATGCCTTATCTGGAGTGAAAAATTAAATTGTGTAACAATACCAGCACAATAGTTCCCTTGGCAATAGAGCTGCACAGTTGTTGAACTGAAGCTACTCTCTGCAAGGTCAGTTAGAGACCTCCAAAATGCAACATATCCTGTGCTCCTCTGCTAAACCATGACACTCATAAACCCAGTGGTCTGTAGAAACCACTGGGGCATTTTTGTGTATGTGAGAAAGTAATTTTTCTCATTCAAAATGCTACAGCTATTCTTACACATGGTTCCACTAGAAATCCACTTTATAACAAAAACCCTGGGCGTTTTTTGAGAGGATTCACAAACACTCTCAGCAAGGTGATGAACTAATACAGGATTTACCTATTAAAGACAAGAGTGTCTGAGAAGCCACTGTCTTTGGTCACTTCAGGCTCTGCTGGGAGAGCCTTGAGGGGCCTTTGTGAAGCTGTGCTGGCTCTTTTTCACATGAAGCACATAAGCCATATTCTGCTGGCTGAAGCTTTTCCAATTTGTGGATGTCTTTGGCCATATTAAGAGGAATTTGAGAAGAGCTTATGGAGAATAAGAAATCCTTATTCAGAATCCAGTATCTTAGCTGCTGGTTATTATTCTGAGCTGCTGGTTTTTCTGATATCAATTTCAATGATTTTCATTTCAGAAGAATCATCTTAATAGCGCACTGGGAGCAGGAATAATGTATGGAACTGTTTAGAGGCTACTGGCTTAATAAATATAATTTCTGTCCAGCCCATCTATTTTTCTAGAATTTCTTTACTGCTATTAATCTTTCTTTCTCTTCTTTTTTTTTCTTTCTTTTTCTTTTTCTTTTTCTTTTTCTTTTTCTTTTTTTTTCTTTTTCTTTTTCTTTTTCTTTTTCTTTTTCTTTTTCTTTTTCTTTTTCTTTTTCTTTTTCTTTTCTTTTTCTTTTTCTTTTTCTTTTCTTTTTCTTTTTCTTTCTTTTTCTTTTTCTTTTTCTTTTTCTTTTCCTTTTCCTTTTCCTTTTCCTTTTCCTTTTTCTTTTTCTTTTTCTTTTTCTTTTTCTTTTTCTGTTTTTTCTTTTTTTCTTTTTCTTTTTCTTTTTCTTTTTTTTCTTTTTCTTTTTCTTTTTCTTTTTCTTTTTCTTTTTCTTTTTCTTTTTCTTTTTCTTCTTTTTCTTTTTCTTCTGTTTCTTCTTCTCTTTCTTTCTTTCTTTCTTTTCTTTCTCCGTCCTTCCCTCCCTCTCTCCCTCCCTCCCTCCCTCTTCTTTTTTTTTTTTAAGAAAAAGAAAAATAGGTAAATTTATATATTATTTTGTGCTGAGGAAAAGTTGTACCTTTCTCAAAGGGATTTAAAAATCTGTGCTACTTAGCATTTCCTGAGTTTGGAAATCTACCATAACACCACTCTTGATATTCTAAGCATGGCTCCATTTCATTTAGGAAACGTAGGACAACAACAGTTGAGCCTTTAAAATACCAAGAAATAAGTTCAAGATCACTCTTTGGACCATAATCCTCTTCTCTTCCCCACACTGAGTACCAATGTTTGCACATCTCAACAGATTCATTTGGAGTATTTGTACAGTGAGCTACTTTAAGAAGAAATGCTATGAAGTTATTAAAATAAAAATTTATAAAAAGGACATAGATATAAAATAACATGATTTTCAGATACTCTACTTTATCACATATTTCTTCTCGTAAAATTGGAATTCATCAGACGTGAGTTTAAATTCCTCCTCTAGAGTCAATGCAAAGAGAGAGGTACCTGCAAACATTGATTTAGTGCACCAAGACCATAAAGCTCTGCACAGCTTTGAAGGGAACTATTAATGAGCAGAATCTTTGCTTGAATGTCTAAAATAACATGAGGCTAAACCAACCTTTGTTTGTCCTACTGAGTGTCTGGTCTAATACCATTCACAGAGTGTTTACTTCTAAGATCATTTAAAGTTGTGTAAGGAGAGGCGAGCTTGGCTTCACCAAAACATTTGTGGCAAATGCAGCACAGTCATAGCAGAAAGAGTTGACAGAGTAATTTTTTTTATTTTTTTGCCTTAGAACTGAAGGTCCACATTATGGTAGAAAAAACAACGTCTATTTCAACATGAGCCCTATCTACAGAGAAGTCCAGTCAGGGAGTGAAAAATCAGACAGATGAAAGAAAGCTGCAAAATTTTCTTGAGAGCAACCATATCTGAAGTCAGCCATTGAGACACTATTCTGGGAAAACAGTATTGGAAAAGTTGGCAACCACTGTAAGAGGAACTCTGTCCATGGCAAGAGTACTGATGAACCTTGCCACTAATTTCCTAAACATTAAATGCAATCCAGAGATCCAGGAGCTGATCGTGGCGTAGGTAATGGATCAACTGCTTTTCTTAGGGAGATTCAAACTTTGAAAGGAGCCATTTCCTTGTAGCATTGGAAGATATGAAGTATATAAAACTGGGGTTTATTTTGGCAGCTCTCATGTCTCCTTTCATGTCCATGCTGAGAAGCTCTCCTATTACAGGAGGATTCTGTTTCCTTGCTCAGACACCTGTCAAAACAGCAGATGCACCAAAGCTTTTGCAAATTTTGTGAATTTCTGTGTGAACACACAAGCCTTATGACCTATTTGCTGAGGTTCTGCGAAAAAATCCCATTTTTCCTTGTTTTCCAGAATCTCTCTTAACTAGACTGCTCCATGCAAAACATAAATATCTACCAAAATAAAGAGATCTCATATATGAAGAAGAAAAGTGTTCAAATTAAAGATACTTTTTCTATTGAGACATTATCTTGGAAAAACACTTTTTTTATTCATCTAGGTCACATTTTTTAACATTCCCAAAGCTTTTATCCGGAATAAGCTGTTGCACAAGAAGTGTGCTACAGAAACAAGGGGATAATCTCTTCCTCCGCCTGCTGTCTCTGATCCCAGTACTAAAATCCAGTTTGAAGCTTCCAGCACCACAGAAGCACACTAGAGATTAATGTCCAGCTTGTTGTTCACCAAAACTTCCAAGTCCTTTCCTTCACAGTTTCTATTTAGCTGTCCAGTCCCCAGTTTACTCTATTCTATGTGGTTATTGCAGGACTTTCTTTTGTTCTTGTTGAAATTACCAAGAGTCCTGTTTGCCCACATCTCCAGCCTGTGAAGGCCCCTCAGAGTGACAGCCCTACTATCCAGCACATCAACCACTCCCCCAGTTTGCTCTTGTTTGGCAGCCTGTTGGGTGGGTATTTGATACTGACAGTAATTAATGAAGATTTTAAATAGTATCCATGCCAGCCACCAAGAGGTTGCTCATGGTACCCAGCTGCCAGCTGGACTTTAAACCTCTGATCATCAGCCTTTTAGGCCAGAAACAAAAAAATCCAGTGGTTTTCCACTTTATACTCCATCTATCCAAAATATAGTTCTTCAGTTTAGCATCATGGAATATCATGCTGACACTCTTCCTGGAGTCAGGGTAAACAACATCTGTTGCTCTGTCTGCTGGTGCTTGGATCAAGTCATCTCCTCATGGAAAACAAATCAAGTTGATCAGCTGTGCTTTCTATTGTCAAATCCATCCTGGCTGCTCCCAATCACTTCTTGTCTTTCCTGTGCCTGCAAATGGTTTACACAAGAATTTAGTCCAATATCTCACTAAAAACTGGGGTTAGATTCACCTTCCTGTAGCTCCCCAGATTCTCCTTTTTGCTTTTCCTTGTGGATGCAAAAAAGCTTTTAGCAGAGAAATTTTCTCAGCTCTCCCAGCATTTTGTAAAAATCCTGGTTTTCCTTTCTCCTGTTTTTCCAGCACTTTGTGAGAAACTTTCATGTTCCCAGACAGACTGTTTAAAAACAAAGCCCACGGTGTTTTGTAAACTAGATTTCCTATCTCACACATGCAAACTGTTGTAGGATTGTTTTGATATGTCCTGGAGAAATATTTAGAAAGGGGTGTCTTCTGATTTAGCCGATAGCCCTGAGGGGCGGTTATTCAGAGACCCAATAATTTTTTCTTTTAAAAGTAAACTTCCAGCAAAGTAACTCTTATAAACCTGTCTGTAAATTAATGAATAATTCCATTTTTCTTCATGAACACCGAAAATCTATGTCGCACTTTCTCTTCGTCTCTGCTACCACTGCGACATATCCTCTTGTGTGGTTTCCTCTCTCAGAGTGAGGATAGATGCCTCAGACTCAATTAAACACCTTTCCTTTTCTTTTCCACCCTCTTAGATTTGAATCAGACTCCCTCTTCATTCAACAGACCTCAACTGATGGTGAGAAAAATGTTCATTCAGATGGGCCTGGGTTAATAGCAGTGATTCTGTGACATCCTAATGACAGGGAAGGCTAAAATGATAAATAGCAGAGGCCTGGTTTGGGATTTGGCCTCTGCTTGTATGTATTAATTCTAGTGAACCCTTTTGCAGATACTATTTTAGGGTCTCGGCTGTCTTCCTTAGATGAGGGATTTTTTTTCTCCTGTAACACCCATTATTTTGCCGGATATGAGAAATCTTGGGTTCAGATCCAGTAGCATTCACCTGTCCTCACACGCTTGTAAAAGGACTGCCTCAAAGTTCCATTGGTGTCTATAAACAAAATTAATTCCACGGTACCATCTGAATTCCAAAGCATTAAGCATTTCAGTGAGCACAGTTGCTCCTATTAAACATGTTTGCACACACAGGGCATAATTTCATTCTGTGAAATATCTTGTTACACAAGAGATCAATTAAGAAGACTGTGTCTGCTGAAAGTCAATTAGGACTAATCAGTTTTATCCCACTAAGCTCAGAAAGAAGTTTACTTACACTGCCAGTGGTAGGACCTGGACATTTTTTGGAAGAGGTTTAACCTTTCTATTTCCTTAGATATTTTGTTTTGTCACATCCCATCTGGCAGCTCACAGATAAACAGTTAAGGAATCAAAAATTATTTTCATTTCATGTAAACCCTCATACTTTCTAACATCTTGCTCTGCAGCAAAGGAAACAGCAAGAGTGTAAGATATGGAATCACAGAATAACAGAATTGTTTTGGTTGGAAAGAGCCTTAAGGATCCCCCAGTTCCAACCCCCTGCCATGGGCAGGGACACCTTTCACTACCCCAGGTTGCTCAGAGCCCCATCCAGCCTGGCTTTGAACACTTCCAGGGATAGGGCATCCACAGCTTCTCTGGGCAGCCTGTGCCAGTGCCTCACCACCCTCACAATAAAGGATTTCTCACTAATAACTAATCTAAACCCACTCTCTGTCACTTTGAAGCCATTCCCCCTTGTCCTGTCACCGTATGCATGTATGGTATGGGACAGAGTTGACAAATTCTGTGTCTACAGTGTCAGTGTTAGTATCACACACTTGAATAAATATGATATATTTGGCCTGGATTTCTCTTGAGTTATAACATGAAAAAAAAATTAACAATAAGTGATTTGCAGAAACCTGACTGTCCTCTATTTCAAACTCAGAGTAGCTGAAAAATGCACTGAATTGCCATTGATGCAATTTTAATGGAGTTAGTTCTGGAGTTACTTCTAATTAAACTGATAACAGTATTTGCTGCCTCTTTCCATTCTAGAAAAGGTGCAAACCAGTCAAAAGCTATTTTCTCCTATGGAAACCTTTATGTCTTATCAAGTCACAGTTTAAAAATAGAGCTTAGGTAATGCTTATGAGGTTCCATGAGCAGTTCTAATTGTAACAGCACTCAGAATAATCAGGGTTCACACAAATACCTTGATGCAAAGAGCAGCCTAAACAAACATTCTGGAAAATACATCAGCCCTGAAACACTTTGTGTCATATAGAAAGTAAATTATGCCTTCAGCTGAAAGTAGGAATGTATTAAAACGGTGTCCAAATTTGAAATGCCTCCATTTACCGACTGCTGTAAGAGCAGAGTTTAGCCCTCCATGCATGTATTTGGCTTCACAGTAGCAGCACCCAGTTATATCAGTGAGGGGTCAGTGCTCCATTCTACAAAAACAAGGGAGAGGAAGGCCTCATTTTTATGATGTAAGATGTATGTAGCAGCTAGGAAGAGAGAAAAAGGGGTTTTTATGTAATTCACATATTATCTTTGTATGAACACCAAGTCTCTGTTGGCCAGCTCCAACAGAGCTGTAAGCTTTCTGGTAGAAAGTCTGGATTTAAACAGAAATCACATTAAACTCCTCATTCATTAATATGAGGAAAGAGAGGAAGGAGTCTGTGTTTCCATGTCATCCTGTCAGACTTGCTGAGACTGCTGCAGGGGCAGGAGAACAGAATATAGTTATTGAGTGAGTGATGAGGGTCTCAGCTTTGGTTGTTAGAAAGCCAGGACTTCATTACTGACTGTAGTCCTTCATTTAGGGACAGTCCCTTGCAAAAGGCATGAAATAGAAAATGAGCTGAAAACCCTGCAGGGAGAAACATATCCCTAAACCTGAGTGCTTCCATCCACATAACAACAGAAATAATTCAAGATTATCAACTTTGTTAGTAAATATTTTCAGCCAGTTCCTCACATATCTTCTGCTCACCCTTGCACTAGTCACAAGGGAAAAAATGAGCACGCGTGAGAAACAAACAGCTCAGAGATCTGGATGAAGAACAGAGCCGGGAATCTCTCCTGGTGTAGTTCCTGCAACCATCTCCTATTTTAATTAATCTAACTCAACTGTGTTTACTTACATTCATGAAGAGAATAAAGTCCATTAGTTTCAGCTGCTGCTTTAATTGCACCACAGGATCACTGCCTTGGAAACTGAAGGGCATTACCATAAGTACAGTCAGTGACAAAAGCAGCTTTAGGCTCATTCATCAGCACTCAAAAGTAGGATTCAGGTCAAAGTCAGATCCCAGTTTAGCTTAAGAAAGATGAATGTCCCCAGTGGAGTGACTGATTTTTGAAACCAGGCAAAGGAACTCCCAAAGCACAGTGCAAGTCTGTGAGCCCTGTGGTTATGGAAAGCAATCACAGAGCAAGGATTACACCCTTCTTGTTTCTCCTGTCTCTTCAGTTCTGCTGCCTTTCAAGGTCAGGGATATACATTTTTGCTGTGCTTTGGGATTCATCATCACCTGCTCTTTGGATTTAACATCTTTACTTTAGTACCGTTGACCTTCGTAGTACCAGAGAAAGGATTATGGGCAGTACTTTTTACGTGGTTTATAAAACTCTTTCTCTCATGCAATTGTCATTTATTCTTTGAAATGTTAACATTCACTTTTGCCATTAGAGGGCTGTATTGTTTGTTATTTTCTATCTGTTGTCTATTGCATTCTTGTTTATATCTGCCAAAAACTACCTGTAATAACAGCCACAACACAAAAACTTCTTGCCTTCCACCCAGTAAGTGGCATGGATCTTGCTTGCTCTCATATCAGGAGTCCAATAGAAACCAGTAAATTTGTAAGTGTTCCATAAAATTCCTTGGTAAACCTTGGGGGTCTTTTCTGCTACTGCTGATCACAGAAGAGATGATTGGCCTCCTTTCTCAAAGGGAAGCAGATAGACCAGATTTTTATGGTGATTTCTGAGAGGGAGGTCTCAGAGAGAAGATCTGTCCTCACTGAAGTCAGAGTGAAATTTGCCACTGGATTGGGTTCAGGATTTCTCTTGTATCTGTCTAACACATTAAAAGTCATCAAGGAGAACTCCTACCAGTGACTGAGGAGGCTGAGATGAAACTTTGCACGCAATCACATCTGCCTGTAAATTCTCAGTTTAGGGTTTATTACAGCTTTCTCTGTTACATTTGAAATACTGGCCATCAGTGTCAGATACAGTCACAGGTTGAATGGGGAAGGGGAATTGCAGCAGTTTGTTCTTTCTTCAAGGTCAAATCATACCTTTTCCATAGAAACTCTTACATCCGAGAAGGCCTGCAAAGAATTAATGCAGAAAGATAGATATGGGGTTTTTTTCATAAATTAAGATATATATTTTTGCAAGCCAGAAATGGTCAGGCTAATTTCATCAGGGTTTTTTCATGGCAGTGGCTGTACCCTATTTTCTGACCATTAGGAAGTACAGATGCTTAAACGTTGTGATTGAGTTAGCACGGTGGAGTTAGCAGAGATGTTCACTAGTGAGAACTCTCATATGTACGTATACAAATTAAGGTGAAACAGACAGCACTTTCCAAAGTTACCCGAGTAACGCAGTGCCAAATCCAACTCCGTACAACATCTGGTTGTATCAAAAGACAAAATTATTTGATATTTTCCATTATAGTGAGCTCACTGGGTTTTCTTTTATGACTTATCTCATGCATCCAGATTAGAAAATGTCGAACTGTTACCTGACTGTTCTTCTGAGCACTCGGTATCAAAACAGCACTCCATTGTATCCCTGGGCTTCAGGGGACATTTTCAAAGACACAAATGACATGCAGACATTGACTTTCATTATCTGCGCCAGAAATTGTTTCAGAGGTTAGCGACATTAGGGGCCCTGACGTTATATGTCAGGAGAATATTTTATCAAAATACCCTGTTAACCAGGGCACACACAGGAAAGATTATCATAAATCGTCATGAATAAAGCTGTGTTCTCAGTTCAGCAAATCTTTTAAAAACATGATTGTGTCCCTTGAAATTCAGTGAGGCAATTTAGGAGAACATGGTAGCCATGTAGAGCGAGAGAGAGAGAGAAACTTCAGGAAAACTAGAATTTCAAATCCTGACATTACAAATAAAAATAAAATTAAAATTTTAAAAATACAGTATGCTTTATATAACCAGTAGGACAGTTTGGTTTTAAAAGTGCTGCTCTGCTGGTTTTACATTGCAGTCAAGGTGCCTAACACACGTCTGCCCCTGACATTTGAGCTGAGAAGGCAACTGTGTATAAAAATGGTATAGTAGCTGTATGGATTTCCACTAAAGGCTTTGAGAAAATGGCAGAAAGACACCAAGTTACCTGTTTTTCTTTCTGCTTCCTAGTATTAGACTATACAACAAGAAAAACAGCTTGCAGAAAAAGAGAAGCAAATTTAATTTACCTCCCTGACAAGTGGACCACAACATGTCTACCACAAGCCATGGTATTTATTTTTTTGCAAACTAGCCACAGAAAGCCATGGGTGAGGACAACAGCCAAATAAACAAACAAAACAAAAAAAAATCAAGGAAAATTCCTTTTATTTTTTGCGTAAATACAGATTTATTTTTTAGTTTGCTTTTGACTGACAGAATATCAACATATGGATTAACTCCCTCTTGTCATTATTGGCAGGAATGTTAATGTGTCCTTTTAACACTTGTTGTGTCACAACATTACAGACTGTTTTAGAGAAAATGTTCACGAACAGTTGATGGCAAAATTCCGCCAGGATTCACACACAGAAATTAATGTTGATTAGTTTGTTGTGACAAAACCCCCAACACCAATATTTCTAAACTGCTATGAAAATTACACGACTAATTTAAAAATAAAAATAATGAATACTGGCGTCATCAGTAAAATGTTGGTAAAATTCTTCCAATAATTACATCTACTTTTCTTTTATTTGTTTACATTATGCTACGGCCTTCATCTTTGAATTTTAGTCACAGTTTAGGATCCCAGTGTGTCAAATTCTGTAGGTTTGGTGCTGTGAACGTATAAATCTGTTTTTTGTTCAGAAAGACTAGAATTAAACTTTAGGACAAAACAGATGGACAGAAACAGATGAGAGGAGTAAAGGAAAATAATGAGGCAACATTTGTGGGTGTGCTTGGCTTCTGATCTCAGAATATACCCGAATCCCAGAAGTCCCCACTTTTGCAAGCACCTCATCAAAGAAGAATGATGGTTAAGCAGTGGCTTTAAAAGGGATAACCAGAGAAAAGAAAGAAGAAGCAAAAGATAGGTGAAGGTGTCACTGGATACCTGAATGCATGCAGTACAGAATTGAACATGGGTGTGATGAAAGTTGGCCTCACAGACAACCTGCAGGAGGGAAATGACAACTTGATACTGCAATAAGACCCGAAGAGCTTGGAAAATTTAAAAAAGTACTTTCTTTGATGCAGCACAGAAGGTGAGAGCAATTGCAGAGTGTGAAAGTCAAAGTGATGGACTAGGAAAATGACCTTAGCAGCAGCCTGCTACGTGCACACTGGCAGCACAAAAGTGCCTCTGACAGAATGGACAACATGATGCCACAGCAACTGAATTGTGAGATGGCAAAGCCAAAAGAATTTAAAGGGATAGCGAAACTCTATCTTTGCAGTGCTCTGCAAGCTCCCACCACCACCACTGAAAAAGAATCTGTCACATTTAAAAATAGGGCTTACATGTCAATGTTAAAAAGCACTCTAAATTAAAGATTGAACCTAGATTACAAACCCGAGAGATAGATCACTTGCATCTGTAGTAAGGTAGAAAAGGGATGTCTCAGAGGTAAGAGACAAAGATGCATTTGTGAGGAAAAACATGCCAGGAAACGCTGCTCTGTAATGAAAGTAGTAAAAAGGGAAGATGAAAAGAGTGCAAGGAAGACAAGCTACGAAGTGAGGTCATTGGAACAATTAAAGGAGTTGGGCAAAAGGCAGTCAAGAAACATCTGCTTTTAGCAGGTAAATGTAATAGTTTTAGAACAGGAAGACAAAAGAAATGCAAAAGCCCTCCCTTTGATCAGGTTCCTCTTGGGAGGCTGAGTGGACAATTTATGGAATAAATAAAATGCTGGCTGCAGTGGGGAGAGTCTCAAAGACAGTGACAAGGTGATTGATGGTTGGGGTGAGAAAATCCGCTAAATGCAAGCAGAATTCTTAACTGGAGAAGAAAGATAGAAAAGGTGTAGTAAATGTTCTGTGGGATTTATTCCACAAGTGCCCTAAGTCCAGAAAGAAGACCAAGGGGAAAAGGCAATGGGGACGAACCAGGGTTTGATTCTAGCTCAAGCTAGAATGGGGCAGAAGAGAAAATATTTATGTATGAGAGAAAGAAAAATCTTGACAAGTAATTATGGTAACAGAGAAAGGAAAATAAAACGGAAATCAGGAAGAAGAGTGAATCTATAGAAAGCTAAACTGTGAAGAGTGGAAGGAGGGATGGATGATGGCAGGTCAGTAGGTGCCTCCAGGACCTTAGGTGAGCTACTTGCCAAAGATTTTTAGTAAAAAGTACTTAAAGAGAAATACACCCTAGTGATTGCCAAAAACAAATATCAAGAGGTCACTGCAGACCAACATCTTTGAAAGTCCTTACAAACAAGGCTCTTTGTGACAGGACAGTAGGTAAATATTACAGAGTATTCTTGCCTACAGGACAAGAGAGGGACTCAGCATGATGTGAAAGCCATGAGTCCAGAACTGCTGCAAAGGTCAAAAGTTAAGTTTAGAAAACCATTGAAAAATCCAGCAGGAAGCCAGTATTAAGAGAAAGCAGTGAGGAATGGAAGAAAAAGATACATTATATAAACACAACTCTGTCTTGTTCTACTGCAGTTCACACATAACACAGAGAAAAGCAATATTTTAAGATTAAATATCTAATCTAGGCTGCATTAGCAAGTGTTTGTCATCTTAGTGTTTCTGGATCTCACATCCATTGCTCAAGAGTCTATATTTGGAATGAAATGTGACTCACAATATATTAATGGCAACTGAGGTGGGTACAAAAGTGACTCAAAAGGGAGAAGACAGGGGAGGAAAACAGTGGTGCTCAAGTTCCCTGAGGTGAGAATGTGTTTTCCTGTGTGCAGTGACAGGCTCTCACCTGTTGTATGTGGAATATGGTGACAATCTGTGTTTTCAGAAGTGAGCTGCATTTCTTCTCAACCCCTCCAAGTTTGGCCACTATCCTTCACTGCCTGGGCATTTTCAGAACCAATAAATGTCCAAGGTTATTTAAAATTATTCTCATATGTTTCCCATAGGTACTTGACTTCTTTCAGAGTCACTTTGCATTACTGTCCACTGTCCCTTCCTCCTTTCCAGTCCTGTGTGGTATATTGCACATCATTTTCTTGAAGCATTGATGCCTTTTCCTGGTTTTAAAATTAAGGGAGCTAAACACAGTTAAGAGGGAAAAAGGGTTTTACCTCAGTATTTATTTAAGGATCCTCAGGTGCGCCGAAATGCACATTGAAATGCACCCTGAAATGCCCACTGAAAATGGCCACAAATGTGATGTGTATGCAATTATAGGCCTTGTAAATCAGCACATCTATCAAAGATTCCCCAATGAGGGACTCCAGTGAGACCCCTCATCGAAGAACCTTCCCCCTGCATGGGCCTGTCTTTGTTTACAGAATGTGTTCTGGAGAGGACCTTGGTGTCTGGGGCTTCCAGAATGTTTGGTCCCTTGGCTTAACGGGATATTGGGTCTGAGGGAAGTTATCAAACCTAAAGAATTATAACTATGTAGGCTAAAAGCACTAAGAATACATAAAAGCTATATAAGAGAGTACAAAAAGGAGTATAAAGAAAAAGCAAAAAATCATCATGGCATCAGCATCATATGGGATTTGTGCAGAGCTCATGAATACTGGAAGTGAGAAGAAAAAAGATGTAAAAATAGGGTAAAAAAGATCTCAGTCTAACTGGTCTGAAAATACTTCACGAATAGATATTTTATTACAAGATTTCTTAGACAGCACTCATAATGCCTAAATAACAAATTTCTGGGCATATCCAAAGACAAAGAGCAGGAGAAGTTGGTGCTTATTTTTGAGATTTTTTTTTCAGACATTTGTCTAAGATTCCAGTGGCATCTGTATCTCTGAGGTTGTCTTTCAGCACTGGGAAAATCTCATTCTCAATACCAGCATCTATTCTGCAGCCACTCTTCACAGTCTGTCACCTTGGAAAGTTCTGTCTTCCCTGACTTTAGCCATGCACAGTTAAATGCTCACTCTTTAAACTGGTTTTCTGGAGTCCTTGTACAGTTTCTGGAAATAGAGAGATACCCCTACCATGGCACAGAAATTGCACCCAAGAACTTACAGAGTATTAAGCTACTTTTGCATGTTTATCTTGATAAAGGATACCAGAAGTTTTTCTCCAGGACTTCTGTAATCTGCAGAAAACATAAGAGTAGTACAATAAGAGCAAAATGTCACAAAAAGAGCAGAGATGTGTTTGGGGCTTATTTTTTATTGTAATAATTGGAAGCATTTTATGAAAGCATGAAATTACTATTAACTACATTCTAGAGCCATCCTAATTAAACAAAGAATAATAACAATTTTTAAAACAAAAAAATTAATTTTAGTGCTACAGTCTTCTTAAAATTAAAAAAAGACACAGAGATCGATCTGTAAGTCATTGTATAAACACTCACAAAAGTTGTCACAAAATAGCTTTTGTTTGGCCCTTCTGCCAGTTCTGTAGGAAGTAATTTGGTCTAATTTCTTATCATGAAAGTACATAAAGTAATAGTTCACAGCCTTCAGAATTATCATGCAAGGAAATTAATGAGTGCTTCATAGTCACTTGTTGTATTCTAAAATTATAAGGACTACACAAAAACAAACTTCTTTTTGTAGGTAACGGAATATTTTCAGTGCAACCAGCTGTGCAAACAATGTGAAAATCATACAAAAGAGAAATTTGGATATCTTCAAACACAAAACCAAAAAATGAAAGTCAATATTGATTAATAAATAATTAACTTATGATAAAAACTAGTGTATGATAAAAGATGTGTCCCCCAAGCTTGTGAACCTTAATTCAAGTTTTACTTTACACACAAAGAGTATGAAAACTCCTCTCAATTTACGGTCTAGTGGAGACTGATAAGAAGGGAATGAAGGCTCAGTTTTATGTCTGAAGGGGCCTTTAAGGCAGCATTAGAAGCATTGTATGACCATTCAGTACTGCTTTTTTCAGCAACTTTCACCCCTTAATCAAACAAACAAGAAGCACTACAATCAAGAGAAGCAGAAAGGGACATCAGCATGTGCTGATCCAGCAGTCACCCGGCAGAAAGCAGAGAATGTGGAGCACAAGGAAGATCCCAAGTCATCTGGCATTTTGCAAGTTTTACCTGCAGGCCTAGAGATAAGGGCTGGAAATGCAAAGTTAAGATTGAGAAGTCTGTAGTCACATGGCACCTTGGAGGATTGGGAACCCAGCAGGTGCTGGTGGGATGCATGGCTCCAAAAGCAACATTTGTATATTTGTTATCTGGACAGCCTCATCCCCTGTCCCAGTGCCAAGTTCACAGCTGTGCCAGGAGTGCCTTTGAAGCCCCTGGTAGCAGTGGGCATTCAGAAATTTTGTAAATCAGATCGATGCTTAAATACAGTCTGCAAAATCAAAACTAAAGCTGCAGGCTGCAATGCCTGTTGTGCAGAGACACAGGCAGGGAAAATGCTCAGCCCTGAAGAAATATTCATATTTCAGCCTGTAGTGACTCCTCTATGGAGCCACTGTGCCAGACTGTGCAATCCCAATCACTGGAGCACAAATCCTGGGGAGGAAGGAAAGTGCAGATGTGACCAAGGAATAACTACAGAAAAAGGTTAGGGGGAAGGACAAAAAGGACATATTAATACATCTTAAATACCTAATTAGATATTTTTGAAGCACATCAGTAACAATAGGTCAAGGAGAAAGAGTTTAAAGCCTCTGCCAGGTGTCAGAGGGAATTTATTGACGGAAGGAGACATTGCCAAAATGTTAAATGTCTAGACTTGCATTTCTAAGGGAAGAGTGAGAAGCAGATTTTTATTATTTTAAGAAAAATGAAAATCAAGTGAATTCAAACATCTTGAAACACAGAACTAATAGAAAGTGGAAAATAAAAAAACCCTATGAAATTTGAGACTAGAGAACACAAATCCATGACATTAACTAGGGAAAAGCCAGCTGGGTGTGAATGGAGAAAACACAGTAGGGAACAAAACCTATGGATTATATATGCAAAACTGATGTTTAGTGCACAGGAGAATCAGTTTGAGCAATAACAAAAAGTTTTAAGAGAAGGACTGTAAACAGGAGGGGGTTTTGAGGCCCAGCACTAATTTAATTTATAATTAAAGATCTTTCCAAGAGTCTAACATATGACTGACCTGCATAGAAAAGAGCTGGAGGCTCAAACCATACCTTGAAATAGCAAGTTTATCTCCAGTAAGGATATTCTCATTTACAGCAGGGAATAAAAAGTTTCTCATTTAAATTCTAAAGTTTCATTTAAAGTCTCTGCAAGAAGTTCTATAAATGACCTTTTAAATAATTTTAATTAAAACCCAAGTACATTTTTTTTCTTTTAAACATATAAATTGTTTTAAAATGCAAGCAGCTCTTCTAATTTGAGATACAGTATAGTTTTCTATGTATTACATGCAATTTAATCCAAAGGTTGAATTCTGCACTTCTGGATTGAGCAAGCTATTTGGCTGGTAGACCAGACTTTTAATTAAGTAAGATGTGCTATCTTTGCTGTTTTTTACCCTTTACGAAGTGATAGGAGATGAAATGTTAATGGGAAAGTTCTTTTTTACCTTCAGAAGAGACAGAGGGCAGCCATTTACCATCTTTTGAGGGCATCTATTTATTTATCTCCGTCCCTTAGAACACCACAAACAGTCCAAGGAATGGGAAAGGTCAGGTCCATACTGATTATGTTGTGTGCTGAGGACAATCTGAATGTAATGCTTTCTGATGGGCTGTGCTGAAAGCACTGGTTCTGTGGAGATAAATGCCCACTGTATTCATTTCATGTTCCTTTCCCCCTTTCCACTTTAAGCAGTTTCTGGCTGCAGAAGTGACATAGATCTCTATCCATTACTAACTTGAAAATCTGATCTAAAGCTCTCTGAACCTGCGGGCAGTGCTCGGTAAATTGGTATTAAAACCCATATGAGGAATTGCATAATCCTTTAAAGAACATTTCATTTGCCAGTGACCTTTTCAGCATTGGAACTAGTTGCTTGTTTGGCAATGATTTTTGCTAGAATAATCCTCAATACTTGCATTCACCCTTTATCTAGCATGAACCCTGAATGTTTTTCCACAGACCTTTCATATTATGCTATGGTTCTCCAGGTAGATGGCTTTAATACAACCAATATCATCAAGACATATTGGATATACTGTTAGTAAACTAAGAAAAGTTGACTGTAGATGCAGCTGATGATACACTACCAGCAGTGTGCAGTGACCATAAAATTGTTTACTTATGTTTGAAGCTGTTCCAGAAGCAATCTATTGGGCAGCAGCTCTAAACCCCCAAAATTGCAGTCCCATACTAAACTGGGCTTGAAAATGCAACAAGTCCGGGTGAGTGTGGGAAGCCCTGGTTATTGCCAGGATATTTTCAATGCTTTACATGTGATTTTGTGGTTGGTTTTTTGGGTTTTTTTTTCTGTTTGCCACATCAAGTAAACAGTCAGAGGAAATTAAGGCAGCACTAGGCTAAGCAGTGATGCTGAGCTACACGGCAGCTTGATCTCATCCTCCACTGATGGTTCCTCACCTTTCTTACCAGGAGTATAAAGCTTATTAAAATAATTGCTGGCTGTTTTTTCCCCCACCTGAGATGCCACGACAACAGCAAGGAATACTTTATTCCTTTTGACATTGTCTGAAGGTCCTTGGCTGTGGTGCTGTCATTGCCAGAGATGTCAGAATGAACCAAAACCCCAGGTACATTTCAAGTTCAGATCAAGACCTTTCTTTTTACATGAACCTTTTAGTGATACCAGAAGATAAAGCCAAAGGGGAAAAAATGAAGCCCAGCCACATTTCAGCTTTGCTTTTCAAATTTGAGACCTTTATGACTGAAATTACTGACACACTGTAATGCCTTTGCATAGTGAGAAAGACCCAGGAACACAGAGTGCTTCAGAGGGTGTTATGAAATACAGCAGATATCATATTGCAGTTGTGTTAACAAAGTTAGTACTTAAAAATATACAGTTATACAACTGTAAAAATATACAATATACAATTAAAAATATACACTATATATATTTGTTATGTACATTTCTAGTAGCCAAAAAAAGATAACTAGTCTGCTCGTTCTCTCAGACGTGGTATGGCATAGACATTGCCAACAACTGTAAACAAACCTGTAAAAATGCATTTCAAGTGTGGAAGTAAAATTCTCTTGATAAAATCTTCTTCTAGGAAATTTTATCAAGACGTTATCCTCAGCAGAGAGTTTGGGAAGGAAATTATTTTCGTGGCTGGTGTTAATCTAATATGAATCTTTTGAGCTGAAGGTTGAAATGGAAGTTCCTCATCCTCAGACTCAAAAGAATACTTAATATAAAGCTTTCAGACTTAAAAAGGTTTTACTGACATCTTATTAATTCTTTCACTACCTTTTTCTTGGAAAGTCAAGAACAGTCTTTCTTAATGGGAAGATAATGTGAGTTGCGAAGAACAAGCAGTGAACCAGGAGAAGGCACTTATGAAACATAATTTGAGAATGGCTCCCAGGTCACTTTGTTCCATCAGCCTCTCATTTAGATTAAAATCAATTAAATGAATAACAACTAGTCCGTAAGTAGTGTGTACAGCTCTAAATACACTGATTTCTCTAAGGCCATGTTATATATATGTTGAAAAAAAACCTGGTAAATTCAAGTATTTATGAAGTCCTTCATCAAATAATTCAGCTCAGTTCTAAGAAATGTACTTGCAGTGTTCATACAAGTACCAATAAACTATGAAGATGAGCTTAAATATTGCTCTTGTCATTAGACTGTGAAACCACATTATACTCTTACCAGAACATCATTTAATTTTTCTGCAGTCATTTAGTAATATTCAATTTGTAAGATTGTTGGTTTTTTTCCTCTCTATTTTACAAGCCATACTTTCTTCTCCCTTGAGAATTAGACTGGGATTCCCTTCAGAAAAATCCCTTTCTCCTTATCAAGGGATTGGTCTGTATTAGTACATTTTTGCCATGTCAAAACTGTACTCCAGAGAAATTATGAATTCAATGCCCATTATTTAAAAGTCTCCAAAGTGCAACTGGATTTTCTGTAAAAGTGCCTTTTATAAGCCTGAAGAGCATAGCAGAGTCAGGTGAAACACGTGGCAGTCAGTATTGGTGAGTGCTATGATGTTATCTGTACAAGTCCCATACTTGGAAGCTCTTCCTGTGGGAAATCCACAGTGATGTCCATTACTTATGGCAGTAAGTAAAAATTTTTGTAGTAGTAGTAGTAGTAGTAGTAGTAGTAGTAGTAGTAGTAGTAATAATAATAATAATAATAATAATAATAATAATAATAATAATAATAATA
>VXBT01007969.1:0-50444 GCA_013400235.1 Oriolus oriolus | reverse complement strand
TGATGATGATGATGATGATGATGATGATGATGATGATGATGATGATGATGATGATGTTTGGGGGGTCAAGGGAGAGAGTATGTACCTTCCCATCTGGTGGAGCAGTAGGCTGCAGCAATATTGCAGCCCTTAACCCTTTGAAAGCAAGCAGTTAAAACTGCTGAACAGTTGTTATTAGGCAGTTCAATGTGACAAAAATGTCTTGTTTTCATTTAGGAAGAACAACAATTTGTATCATGGAAATGGTAGCGCAAACAGGAAACTGAACGTGCAGAATAATGGGGATAATAGGATTTGGCCATTGATTTTTACGTGAAATAATGGTGGAGGGGAAGATTGGGGGATGAAAAAACCAGGACCAAACAAGCCAGCAACAATATTTTTGCAAAGCAGTAAGTGAACTGGAAAATGCATAAAGTAGGAAAACTCATTTTCATAACAGAAGAGCAAAAAGCAGACAAAAATAAAAGGAAGTAAATTCACTCCCATATAAAAGACTGCTGCTTGACTACAGCTGATGTGTACTTCAATGCAGCAACAGAACCTCTGCTGTAACAATAAACTGAATAAAAAAGAACATTGGAGACAAGTAAGTCACTTAGAAAATTAGTTCTCACCCATTCTAAAGTGTTTTGCATCCTTCTTAGAATTCATTATGTGCAGTGTTACCCCTTCACAAGATAAAAACCATTTGTTTCCATGTTTATGAAATGTTCTTTTAATTTATTCTATTGCTCTGTTACCAGCCTTTTTATTTTCTTATGCCTGGAAAACTTCCTTTCCTCATTGATCTCTTTTTGCTACCTCTTTCACTCAGTGTTCCTTTTCTCTTTTTCCAGTTAAATAGAGCAATAAGATTTACCAGGAAACAGAGGCGAAGTAGTCTTGGGGTTATAATTCCACATATCTCTTACTGGAACTACAGGGGACAAGATAAAATGTTTTCTGCCAGTATCCAATGTTTTCCTTAGTTGGTCTCATTCAGTTCTGACTTCAGGACTTGATCTTGAAATAAGGTAGCTCAACAAATCTGGAAACTAGGTTGTTTTAATGCCTGCTGTCTCTGGTGTGCCAGCAGAGTACACAGAGATGGAAAAAGAAACTGTTAGCAGCACTTATTCATCTCGGACTTGAACACCTGCAAACCTAATATTTGTTCTCTTCCTTTTCATAGTTCGATGGCTTCGCAGTTCTTTTCCCCATCCGTTTTTACTGTAGTCATTCAATCAGCCATTTTCATCTATATTATCTTGTGATAGTTCCCAATGTTTCTGGTGTTATTTAGTCCACGAGCTGCTGACAATCAGTTTCTGCCAGATGTTCTTGGAAAAGCAGCAGAAAGATGAGCTGAGACTGCAGCAGACAGCTGGGACAAACACTGTCTGGGATTTTTTGCGTGTGTTTTTTATTTTATATATGTGAATATATCTATTCAAAACCATAGTCTGACAATGTGTGATGAAAAACAATGGGCTAATCAGCCAAGTAGGACATGAAAGACAAAGTATTTACTTCATGATTTTGAAACTCGTCACCAATATGTGCTGTGAACAAGATGCTGTGAGGTTTGTGAGCTTTACTGGTCATGCTTGTGCTATATGAGATTGCCACAGTCTGCACTACTAAATCTGCAGGGTCAGATTCCTCTTACCAAGAAAAGTGAGACCAGAGTTATGATCCTTCATCATCTGCCACTTAATCAGACCTCTGAATGGTCTGGACATGGCAAATTTTACATGCTATGACAATTTTCCATTCTTAAATCTCAGGTGATTTTACAGTGCTAATGAGGCTATTGATATAGGGAGAAAAAACAGAAAAAAAGATACAATCACAGAGTCATACAATGGTTTGGGTTGGAACAAACCTTTATGATCAAATTGTTCCAACTCCCCCTGCCCACCAAGGACAGGGACACCTTCCACTAGACCAGGTTGCTCAAAGCCCCATCCAGGGGTTGGGGCATCCACAGCTTCTCTGGGCAACCTGTTCCAGTGCCTCATCACCCTCACAGTGAAGAGTTTCTTCCTAATGACAAATATAAACCTTCCCTCTTTCATTTTAAAGCTATTCTTCCTTGTCCTGTCACTACACTTCTTCATCAAGTGTTCATCCCCCTCTTTCCTGCAGGCCCCCTTTAGCTTAAGCTCCCCCTGGAAACCTCTCTTCTCCATGCTGAACAACTCCAATTCTCACAGCCTGCCCTTAATATGAAAAAATGGAAAACACAGAAATTTCTAAACTGTAGAGAGGCAGTGAACTGTAGGTGCAGCATTATCTCTGAGCCAAGTTATATTCATCACTATTCACATCAGTGGCATTCCTTAGTTCTTGCTCACCACAAAGGGGTGAATAGAGAAATACTCAGTTTCTCAGCTGCAAGAGATTTGGTTAAACAGCTACAGCTCAGCTAAAGCCTTTAGTGGCAATAGGACCAGTTGGTAGCCTGGGGTTTTTCCAGCTGAAAGACTCACAGTGAGCAACTTGTTAAGGAGTTTCTTTGGGTCCAGAGCTCCAAACCTTGGGAGAAAAAGTAAAAGGTGTGTAGCCTTTAAATATTGGAAAAAAAGTGAACCCAGGCACTTGAGAGAAGGGAAGTAAAATCATAATATAGTGAACAATACATAGAAAGCTGAGGAGGAAGAAAAGAAAATGTGTGGTTCTTGCCATGTGAGATTTTTGGGAATACGAAACAGGAGAAGTCAAAGGGAGTTTGCCGTGAGAAGGCTGAGAGGACATTCTGGAAAGAGAGAGGGAGAGGAATATGAATGGATTGGAAGAGCCTAGTTATGCAGTAAAGTAAGCCAGGTGGAATACCGTGACGTCCTCTGAACCGGCACTGAGGGGAAGCACAGAATGTCTCTGGGGCTAAGCAACTGCACAGGGAAAACTATCTAGACTATCTAGGTTGCCCTTAAATCTGGAAAAGTGAATGAAATCACCTTTGGGGAAGTCTGAAATACTTCAGACTCCTAGATACCTTTTAAATTCTCGGGTATAGCTCTGGGAGATGCATTCATTGAGAACAGCAAGCCATCAAATGGTGAGCACAGGGGACATCCAGTGGTGTTTACTTGTTAAATTCCTAGTCATTCAAACTAGCAGCTGAAATGTGAAGTTGTAAAATGGCAAATTCTAGTGAAACAAAAGCCCAAGACAAATGAAAAGTTTTAAAATTGCACTATTTGCTGTTTATGAGGTCCTTCTTACAGGGATGAGTTAAAAAATATGTTCCACAGAGCATGAGGAAACTGCTGTATCATGTTCTGAAGGAATATTGCTATTAAAATATGAGATTTAGGAAAGGAATAGTGTTATTCAGTATTTAAGACATTGGAATTATACTCAAGACAAAAGAAAATAATCAGTATCTCTTACTTATTGTCTCAGAAATGGAAGGTGTATCTACTTAGTAATAAGGCAAACATTTGTGAACCAGAATAGGAAGATATAGCAGGTTTTTTCCAACCATGGCAAAGTTAAATGGTAATGCCACCTCAGGAATTACTGGAATGGTCTTTAAATTGAGGTCATCTCTCACAAGGAAAAGGTAAAGGTGAGCATTGGGAATTTATTTTCATTTTTTTTTCCCTGTACTCTTGTCATGTAACTTTGAGTTTCTTACAGTTTTACCTCAATGAAATGGGTCCTACTGTTCATAACTGCAAGTATTTATTTGTAAATTATTTACTGCTGCTGACTGAGTGTAAACAACAACATGAGAACTCCAATAAGTTTTACTGTAAAGTTAAAGGTTATGGGAACATTTAGAAAGGTGTGTCATTTATTAACTAAACTGTTGGTGGAAATCACCATTTTAAGGAGGTCCTTCCTTAACTCAAGGAGCAAGACCAAAGCTGAATCAAGCATGGCTTAAGAAGATGTCTGGGCACATGCCTGGTGTTTCATATTTTTCAAGTTAGCATTATTTCTGTTTATATATTTACAATGCCTTTTTAATATTATAGCTCAGGAAGAGGAAAACATCAAACCATTCAGAATTATTATCCTCACAACACAAACTAAATGTCGAGTTTGGTGTGTGATCAAAGCAAACGAATTTCTATTGTATTCCTGTTCTTCATGCTTTGCTAAGTGAATTTTCTGCTTGTAAAAGGTAACAGATTGACCGCCCTGTGAACAGAGGTCTTCCATTGATCTTCTGAACAAATCTGACAGTGTGAGATGTTGTCTCGCTGATGTGCCACCTTTCTGGGTGGAGGGATCAGACAGAAATTCCGCTGCAGCTCCTGGTTTCTCTGCACAGGCGCTCGCTTATCCCAGAGCCACGGTGGGTGCTGATCAGTGCCTGGCAGGAGAAGAGATGAGACTCTGCTTTAATCTCACCACACACTGCTGGTCTGCACCAAGGCCTGAACCACTCGGGAGAAACGGGGAATGGATGTATGTGGTTATAATTGTATGTGTGCATTGATCTGCTCCTCACCTTGTGTCTGGGCATTCTTTTTCTCTTAGGCTCGCTTTTAAAAGTGAGGAACCATGAAGCTATAAAATATCTACCTTCACAAAAAAAAACCCACCACATTTTCAGGTTAAAAGAGGCTGTGAAACCTCTAAATTACTTCAAAAGTAACATGCAGATGAAAATTCTAATGTGAACATTTGGACCACAAACACAGTTGGATTCATAACAGATTTCCCTGATTTGTTTTGATTTTATCGGACAAATATTTTTTCCTAGCAAGTGTTGTGGAATTTTTGTTTTTTCTGTGTAATAAAGCTGCAGAGATATAAACTTTTATTCATTTTTAAATGCAAGATGAGTTCTCAGCAATAAGCTGGTATTCTCTTTGAAGTTTTTTAAGGCCCTGAACTGCTCAAACTGCTAAGAATTTGGGAGAGTCTTTATAATTATGATTTTCTAGATTTATCCTACTGAGAAATACTGGAGCAAAACCCAGGGTCATTTGTCAAAACAAGACTTAATCTTGCTTCTTTCCACACTACCTACAAGGGGAAAAGTCATTTAGGCTGAGAAATGCACTGAAAAAGAGAGATGTTTTGCAAGGGAATTGACAGAGTTCCTCAATTAAAAAAAAAATATTCCATTTACCAGGGTTGGGGCAAAAATTATCTTTGTGAATTTTAAAAAGCCAAAATTGGGTTCATAATTAAATTTAATTGCACATGTTGCATCCTCTGTATTTATTTTCTGTATCAGTAGCCTTTATACATCAAATTGAGGAAAAGTGCTCAGTTTATGTAGGTTGCAGCAAGGACTCACAAATTAGTCTTCTGCAAACTGCTGCTCCCTGACAGCCCTGTCCTGCTCTTAACCAGGCACCTCTGTTCCTACCACTGTATCCTTCTCAAGAAGGACTCCAATTACAGAATAAAATTACAGGCTAAAGCAATATTGAAATTAGTTGCTATGCACAATGTTCTTCCTGCCAAATTGTTGTGAACTGTTCCTCTCCTCCTTTGGTGGAAAAAGTTATCTTAAAGGAGAAAGAGTGACTTTCACCAAACCACAAGACACAGAGGACAGCTTGATGCTGAATGTCCCTATAGAATAAGAGTAACAAACAAAAATCTGGGACTCCTGTACTGCTACAAAAACAAAGATATCTATTTTTTTTTTCTGCTTGATTTAATATTTAATACCAAGCGACTGTTGCACCAAAGTAAAGCCCCATAGGACCTGATAAGTTGTGATGAATTAACATTAGACACTAATGAGTTTTAACTGCCTGGTTGGCATCAGAAGCATCAGTCCCAGAGTTTATCAGAAATGCTTTCTACAAGGTTCTGGCCTTTCTGGTATTTCCATGTTGCTAATTGCCATTATTAGCGAGTTGCTTCCTCACCAGAGATGCTTGCAAAGGACAAGTTTGTGGAGTTGGTTTCTGGGTGATAAGTGTGCCATCTGCTTTCCTTTTACAGCCCTCAGTCAGATAAATTCATCAGTGCCGCTTTAAAAAAGTGCCAGAGGGGAGGGAGAAAAGGGTTCTTTGCCAGATGTTACCCAATATTTTATGAGAGATGAAAGGCCAGAGAAACTGATGGTGATTAGAAAATTGTTGCACTTTCACTATTCTTTTTGGTTACATTTCTAAAGGATGTCTTCGGTAATAGCTACAGGCATGAGAAAGCAGAGTGCAAGGCTAATTGTGTCAGCCTCATGTTACAAGGACGGAGTTATGCACTTTTTATCCATTTCAGCTTGTGGGGATGGGGAGTCTGTTTACGTCTTTGATGGGAAGGGCTCAGCAGAGTGTTTGAACACATCAGAGAAATAGTTGTGACTCAGCTGTGCTTCTCCTTTCAGTCCCATTTCCTTTACACTGTTGTAATTTCTTTTCTCTGCACTCCCCCAGCTAATCTGAGCCACAGGGACAGTGGTTTCAGAGGGTTTCCCATTTCTCATCGTCTCCCTCCTCAGGTGGCTGCAGGAAGGAGCGACTGATAAACAGGCTTTCATCTCCTTGGCTGTGGTCTGAGTGCGGATGAGTAGGGAAGAGGAGGGAGAAATGTTGCTCCTAAGCACTCTCATGGAGCCCAGAGTATCATTTGAGGTCACACCAGACAAACAGAATCTCAAACCACAGAGCAGATGAAATTTTAATCTGAAATTCTCCATAGGACTCAGGATTAGCTGAAAACGAAATGTCAGGCCCCCGTCAAATCTGTGAGTCCCTGCAGGTACCAAAGGCCTGCAGAGTGGGGATTGAGCTTCACTCCTGAAAACAAGGAGTGTTAACCACCTTGCACACAAAATCTGCTGGACACCACGGGAAGGGCAGTGCAAAACTGCTTTTCAGCTTTGTGGTGAATTACTCTGCTTATCAGGAGAGGCTGTCTGTGGCAGCTCAGGCAGGATTTTTAAAGGGAAATATTGATGCTCCAGAACACCAAGGAGAAAGTTCAGGGTTATAAGTATGTTGTTGAATATTAGCCACTGAACTGAGGTGACCAACAGTGAAATGTCACGAGTGGGAGGGTTTTCTTGCCCTTCACTTCCAACCCCTGCTGAGCAGTGAGGTGAGTAGAGAATATTGTCTATGAAATCTGTATTCCTGGTGGATGAATTAGGGAGCAGGTGTGGATTCAGACTCAAATTTCACAACTGTTGAATTGTCATTTAACTGAATATACGTAGAGTGACATTTCCCTTGTTGCAAAGTTCACATCTGAGCTCTGCAGCTTAGAGACGTGAATTAAAATGTTCCTGACTTTAAAAGTTGCTTCAAGTGCCCATTTAAGTCATGGGCCTGAGGGCTCCCCATACCCTAGGGTGGGAGGGAGCCCCATTAGTCCCTTCCACTCGATGGGAAGGCAAAGGAGGAGTGGCTGAGGTCACCAGGCCTGTTCAGCCTGGAGGAGACTGAGAGGAGACCCACTGCAGTTACATCTTCCCTGTGAGGGGAGGAGGAGGGGCAGACACTGATTTCTTCTCACTGGTGACTGGAGGGAATGGTGTGAAGCTGTGTCAAGGGAGGTTAGGTTGGATATCAGGAAAAAGTTTTTCATGCAGAGGGTGGCTGGGCACTAGAACAGCCATCTCATGGCCACGTCATCCTGAGGCTGCCCCCAGCAAATGGTGCAGTGTAACACATGCCCATTCACAGTAATAAACTCATTGCTTCTTGCTGAGCATGGTGGAAAAACAGTCCTTACATGCAGTTTTATGCAAGAGCAGAATGCCATGAGGACGTGAAGACACACTAATTTGAGAGATCTGAACTGGTGAACCCCCGTTAAAATTTTATAAAGTTGAGTGTATCTTTTCCAAGTACAAAAATACTGTGGAGACTGTACATGGGATGCAAGCTGCATAAATATATGTGGGAAGAGGAGCAATTGTGCTTCCTTGTCTAAAAAAAAAAAAAACAAACAAAAGGAAAAAGGGTTGTTTTATTAATTGTTATGAATAGCAGTGTGACTCCTTCCCACAGTAAGTTCACACCTTTTGGAAGAGTTGGGTGTAATCTTTAACTCTCTATTAAAGGTGAATTACTTTTAAAGGAACTAATTGTTATTAAATGGTTACCCTAGCAACACAAAGAAGGGTTACCATAGTAGCCTCTTTTATCCAAATTGAAACATATCCAATCTAAGGGTTCACAGGGCCGGGGATTTTAAAACTAAAGTAGAAAACATAAACTTCTTCCTTCACATAATGAGCCATTACCATTACATAAAGTCAAAGCTAGGTCAGACCCTGAGGTTCCTGGTGTTGTGTTATTCCTGCTGTAAGAGGTCTTGTTTGCTTTTTCCCTTCTCTGAAACTTTGAGGAAGGAAATAAATAAAGATTAAACTGCATGATATCCGTGTAGTTCACACTCTTGTCACACTTGCTGGAAGTAAGAAAGATTCCTGAGCTAGTTCTTTTTCCATGGGGCAATGTAGAAATCATGCAGCTCTCTCTGTGCCTGCATTATCCATTACACTGGGCCAGAGAAGGGAACCTCCCCTATTTCTTTGCCTTCTAATAAAATGTTTTCATCAGTAATTATTTAGATACAGCTTGAAAATATTCAGATGGAACTCCAGAAACTTCTCTGAATCAAGAAAGCATGGAATATTTTTCACAGTATCACTGTGAGGTCGGTAGGTGAGTTTGTCACTGGCAAGAGATGACTAAATCACTGGTAATAAACAGTGGGCCCAGTAGGTCCCAAATCCCTGATGGATCTGAGTGTTGCTGTTTGTGTTACTGTATTTCATTCATGTCTCTTTCTCTGTTCTTCTTCAGATGGAATATTTGTGCCACTCTTCATGTTGCAGAGACTTATAAAACACAGCTAAACTATTCCCTAATCTCATGATAATACCACTGTTGTTGAAACAGATTTTAAAACAATTTGTAAACATTGAATGTTTTCCATAAAGTCACGGTACCCAACTCAAAGGCCCATGCCAGAATAAACATTTCTTTGAAAAGGTGAAATGGGTTTCTAGTCCAACAGGTTGTGGCAAAAAGCTTAAAAAGCCCTTTTGAACCTTACTGGGTACTACATGCTCAACCCTTTTTCTGTCAGTCCATGCCCCTTCAAGAATATTAAAAGAATCTCAAATGCAATTGAAGTAACCCCAATAAGCTTCAGACAACTTCAAGTCTTCCTAAAGTGTCATGCTTCCAGAAAGACTGCATCACTTTGTAAGTCAATATAGAAAAGCTTGAATTCTTATTTTCACTCCAGTATCACAAAATTAGCATCACAGTATTAACTTCAAACTTAATCTCCATTTTCACATAAAATTTCTCATAAAAGTAACTTCTGAATGATGTTTTTTTAATGAGTTTCACTAGCAAAATAATAAAATTAGCTGTGGAGTACACACTTTATGGCTCTTATTGCCAAGGTTTCACTTCAAATGACATTTCTCTGAGACTGCACTCATGCATCCATCCTTTGTCTCTGTAACTGCCCTGCAGAGCTGTTGGGCAGCTGCCGTGGAAGCTGGTGAGGTCTCCGCAGCTCAGAGGGAAAGCAGCTTCTTCCGTCTGAAAATCCTGCTCCAGCTCCTCAGGCTTCCCTGGCTGCTGCCCGGAGAGCTTTGTGCTCCCTCAGTGTCTTACCCGAGTGCTTCATGTCCTCTGCTGCTGTGACATGAGTGACTCTGTCATTTCCCAGGGGCAGCTCTGTGTGGTCAAGCACTATTCACACCTGCAAGTGCCTGTGGAACTCCTTCATACTGGGTGATGGTTGCCTTGGTCAAAGCTGGAGGCCTCTGACGATGAATTCCCATGAGAAATGGGCTTCTCTTGGTATGGCTGTGAAGATAATGATTTCTTCTTTGTCTGGTGAGGCTATGCTAACAAAGCTAAAATGACACTAAGAAGATAAGTACAATATTTATGCAGGAGGTACTGTCTATTTAAATCTGATTCAATGAGACACTAAGCAAAATACCTAATCAAAGTTAATTAACAGAAAGGTTTTCCTTTGATATTTTAAACTTCCTTTTAAACTGACTGAACAATTCAGGATGAAACAATTACAACTCATGTACCTTTTGTTTCCTGAAAAGAGCAGGAGATTCCTTTAAACCCTTTTCTAAGGGTTTTCTAAGAAAGGCTTGCACATGTCCACGTAATCAGTTCTTGGAAGAAAGGGAGAAGTTGCATGGATGATTTTTGCACAAGAAATATTAGTCTGTTAATGAATCCAGTTTGCATTATAAGCAGTTGCTATGAATTAGGACAGAAGTTAAACATTCAACATTTATGCCACTGACCTATCTCAAAGAGAACTCAATTTACTGTATATAATGTCAAGTGAATTGATGTCTTGAGAGACCTGCGGAATTGGAACACAGACGTATGACAGAAACATGAGATTACCCATTGCTGCTTATCTTTTCAGTTTGTTTGTGTTTGGGCTTTTAAGTACGATTGATAATTTTTTTAATAGTAGCGCGTGTTTTATGAAGACTGCACAAGTCAGAGAAACTCCCAAAAATCTGGAGACAAAAATCCCAGGCTGCTCTGCCGCTGTTCTAGACCTGTACTCTCTTCAGCAGCTGCATACATGGCAAAGTTCTGTCCTCTGGGGGAAAAAAATTCTTCTCCATACCTCATCAGAATCAATGTGTTTCTGAGAGACATCTTTGGAAGTACCAAGTACAGAGGTGGAGCAGTGATTCTCTGCCATTTCTGGGCACTGCCACTTCTGGATTTCTCTGGTAGCTGGAGTTTCCATGTCTGTTTTTTCATCTTTGTCCAGCCTCTCAGACCTGTCTGACATGAGTGCTGTGCCCATGAGCTCACCACAGTGCTTCTGGAATGGTGTCAGCATCCTGAGCTAGGGCTGTGCCCCGCAGCACGCCTCCTACTCTGGCACAACCCCTGGAGCAGGCCTGGAGAGGCTCTTCTGGGAGCTTATCTCCCGCGCTGCCAGCGCTGCAGAGGTGACAGTCTTGAATAAATAACGGGGTTTGGAAGTCTCTGTGTGCTGCTTTGGCCTTTTTATGCATGCAGATAAGGCCGGGGTGCAGCTGAGAGCCTTGCTCAGTAAATCAGCCTGGAAGATTGACACGGTTTCTAAGTGGTGTAGCAGGCACTGGAAGCTGTTCACACGGGCAAACAGCAGGCACTCAGACGCGCTGATCTGCATCTGAAACAAAAGGAAATTGTCGAGGATCTCTTTTCTGTCAGGAAGCCTGACCTAGAAATTCAGATGAAAAGTGAAAATGCTGTCAGGGAGGTGGTTAGGCACTGTATTTTAAATAAAACGTGGGAAGAGTTCTTCTCAGCAGAAGTCTTTTCCCTGAGCTTTGGGAGGAAGATAAGAATTGTCCTTGCAGAGTGGCAGGGCACATCTACTGCTGCTGATTGCTGCTCTCCGCTTTGCTGCCACTCAGGGTCAAATGTTCAAACTGTGACTCAAATATCCAAAGTTCCAAGCAGTGATTTCTAGATAGAAGATTGAAAAGACAACGCAGTTGTCTTTTCTTTTTTTATTCTGCTTGTGGACATTTTATAATTCGTGTATTTAACCTTTTCTCTGTAGCTAGGATAGATAAAAACAGATTTTACAACAACAAAATCTGGTTGTTTTGTGCAAAAACTTGGGTTAATTTTTAAACCAAATGAGGGTAAATTTTAAGTAAAAAAAATATTCTGATGGTGAAAATAAAAATTAGAGGGGTTTTTAAGAGTTGAATTTACCAACAAAGCATTCAAAGGAATTGGAAATAAACATATATATATAAATATAACAAACTCTTCTGAATTTCAGTAAAGGTGACAGAAAATGGAAGAGCTCTTTTGTTTAATAACTGACAAAGTATGTCCTTGTAATATTAATTCAAATATTAATTTTCAATATTTTAATTGGTTTTTTTGCTTTGGAAATGTTTGCCGAAAGTATGAAAGATTGACTCTTTTTCTTGAAACAACCATTTTCACGTAACCCTTCCCCCACACACACATTAAAACACTTATTCAATAAATCAAAACATTTCAGTTAGAAGAAACTGTTCTGGATTTACCCAACTTTTTTGCTTTCATTTTTTTCTTCTATGCATAGTTCTAGGAAGTATTACTTAAAATAATAAGTTGCTGCTGTAGAAGACCAAGTTGTGATTTCAATTTTACGCTCAGTTATTCAATACTGCTGTTCACCATGATGCAATTGAAATAAAAACCTGAAGCAGAACATTCGTTATGTTGTCATTTTGTCTCATCTGATTGGTTGATAAAAACCCCCAATCCTTTCATATACCTTGTTCTTCTAAGGGTCTTAACAAACTTACAAGTTAATTAGCTTCAAGTGTGATAAATGAAAAGTAATAATGTGTGCAGGAGTTAATTATGAAATTTTGTGAGGAATCATACCTTAAGCAGCTAAGGAATTAATTTTCTTTAAGTACAGGAGAGATTAATAACTCTAAGTGAATAATCTTGGTAAACTCTTAAAAGAGGACAATCATTTTCCTAAATCAAGATCCTGTAAACCGATGAATACTTTAAATTTTTTTTGTTTTAATACTTTGCTTCTTAGAAGCATTTGCAGCATTCTTTTTTCCCTTATGTTTACCATCACACTGGAATGATTGATATAAATTGTATTGAATTTTCTGTCTTGAAAATGCATGCAAAATCCAACAATGTAAACTTCAAAATAACTGTTAGGGAGGTAGGATGAAAATGTCATTAAACTCCACCTAGATTTAAATTCTAACAATGGTTAATGTGTTTGGTTGCTGTCAATCCTGAATGATTTCCTTGAGGCAGGGAAATTAAAAACAGTTTAATTTTTTTGTTGACAGACAGGGTGAAAAATATAATTTGAGGACAGGGAAAGTGTGCTGTTCTGGATCTTAGTGTCCTTTAAAGTTATTATCTATTTTAGAATAGATTTGAAGGAAAGAAAACTGCAAGTAATAGTCGTTCTTACACAGAAAATAATTTTAAAACAGCAAAACAATTTTAGATTAACTTGTTTTTTGCCCAAAAGAAAGAACTTTTTGAAATTGAAATGGCCCTTTGGTTCACAAACCTGTCTTCACTCCAGTAAATTAATGATGGTCCCTCTTAATGTCCCTGGGCAACCTTTGCCATTTCAGATTATGTGTGAAAATATATATATACGTATATGCATACACATACATTTCATGTGAGAATGTCAGCTAGTTCTATTAACAATGAAACTCTTTTTACCAAAATGCTCTTTTAAATGCATGACGTAACCCAAACATGGCAATCCATAAAATCCTTCTTTTCCATAACGATTTGACTGTTATCTCTTGTTTTTCCATACTGGGTCTAGGAAGGCATTTTTTAACCGCAGCTTTCATCTCCGGCCTTTCAGAGGATGACGCACAGAGCAACGCCTCCCTCCTGAACCTGCTTCCTTTTATTCAAAAGAAAATGCCACGCTGTCCTGCTGGGATGCTCATTCCCATCCATCAGACATGTAGACAGGTGTCTGGGATCCGCTACCCCTGGGGATTAGGTGAAGTCATAATTAGGTGTGTGTCTGTCATTGCCTCAGGTGTCCTGTGCACCTTTCTGCCTTCCCAGTTGACTCATTCTGCTTTGGTTTGGGTTTTTTTGGGTTTTTTTGTTGTTGTTTGGTTTGGTTTTGTTGGTTGGTTTGTTTGTTTGGGGTTTTTTTGTTGTTTTGTTTGGCTTTTGGGTTTTTTTGGTTTTGTTTTTGTGGGAGTTTTTTTGTTTGTTTTTTTGGTTGGTTGGTTGGCTTTTTGTTTTGGGGTTTTTGGGGGGGTTTTTTGGTTTGGTTTTTGGTTTTGTGGTTTGGATTGGTTTGGTTTTGGATTTTTGGGGGTTTTGGGGGGTTTTTGTGCTTTTTTTTGTGGTTTCTTTTGGTGGTTTT
Organism: Oriolus oriolus; assembly: GCA_013400235.1. Classification (NCBI taxonomy): domain Eukaryota; kingdom Metazoa; phylum Chordata; class Aves; order Passeriformes; family Corvidae; genus Oriolus; species Oriolus oriolus. The sequence goes on along the minus strand of VXBT01007969.1, from coordinate 36,641 downwards.
TTTTTGTCTGTTTGTTTGGGTTTGTTGGTATGTTTGTTGGTTTGGTTTTGTTTCGAAGGTATTTTTCTTAATAAACTCTTAATAAACTTAAAAAATTGTTATCCCTTCTCCTGAAATCCATAACCCACACTGGATTTCTTCACCTGTCGGGATATCAGTCACATCTGATTTGTTGGACGTGGCCAAGTGTCTTACTCCAGGCCAGCAAGGATGTGAAGCACCACAGCCTGAGGACAAGTGGTGTCCTCTTGGTCCTGCACACAGCATTCCCACCAGAAAAACAATCACAGCTTCATGACTTCATCACCATTTCTGTCAGTCCCTGGGTGCAGCCAACCCCTTGGATAGCTGTACCCAGCCTCCTACCACGTGGGATGGTAAGGCTCACATGGCCTGGAAGGAGCAGAGTCTCTTTTTCCTGAGGCTGAACACACACGATGGTGATGCTGGCCCTCTGTGGCTATATCGAGGAATGGTCAGGCAAGGAAAGGTCTTTGATGTACAACACAAATCACCCAGCCCAGCTCCACACACAGAAGGCCACTGATGCTCCGGGCGACCCGGTTCTATCCTCATCAATTCTTTTTTATCCCACCCAGCACAGGTTCCTGTCTGTGTTTTGTTTTTCCCTGTCCCTCTGCCCACGCTGCACCTCTCTCACCACATGCCTTGATGTCTTTGAACATCCTAGATTTTTGCATGGCCTCTGTATACACCTGATTTTTTCTAATCAGTAGTGTCACAGTTTCCAGGGAGGTCAGGTCAGCATGACTAAATGCTATTTTGAAGGCAGATAAGTCTGTTTCCCCTGAAGCTGCTGTGGACACCAAAGTCCATTCCATGTTGAAGTAGGGATGTGTGGCAAGGTCCTGTAAGTCACATAAACCCCCACTTTGCTCTCTACATCGCAATTTAGTGTCCTGTGGAGAGGCTTTCACATCAGGGCCCTGAGGATACTAAAAAGCCATAACTGCAGGCCCACCTAGACCTGTCCCTGTGCAGCCCTTGGCTTCAAAAGCTGTCTCACCCTCCCTGAGCTCTGCCATGAAGTGATGGTCTTTATCCCCATCTCCTGGGCGTTCCCTGGTGGTGGATCCCCCCTTGCTGTGTGGATGGGTCCCTCAGGGAGAGCTCAGCCTGTGGGAGGTCACCTTTGATCCACCCCCTCCCCACAAGCTGCTCCCTGGCACCTCCAATTGCCTGATTTCCATAGTGTTAAAGTAAAACAAGAGCTCAGACAAGCACATGCCCTTGCTCAGTTTTAGGCAGATGTTTGAAAGAAGTCAAACCAGACCTCCTGAGGAGTGCCTGGAAAGCTTGTTATTATCTCTCTGCTGTTTATCAGTTGTACTCTCTTGGCACTGGTGACAACTGAAATTAGTTAGGCAGAAATGATAGAAATGTGTTCTTAAAGACAAGGCAAAAAGGTGGTGGTTAAAGATGTTACTTGAATGCTACTCCAGAAAAAAGAGTCAGCTACAGGCATATCAGAAGAGCACACATAAATGATCTTTTTTTTATTGCACCTCATTTCAAGTCTTAATTTTTTTCCACAGAATTAAATGGTGCTAATTTCAAAGGGATTTCTACCTGGAGTCTTACTACTTAAAATCCTTATGATAATAGGGGAGGCACTTTGCATAACCTTGGGTCCTTATCTGAAGATCACTGAGAGCTGTGAAAAAATTCAGATGATTTCACATGTTTTGGATCATTTCCTCCACATAAAGTGCTCCCCAGAGATGACAGTTCAGGTCAGATAGTCCAGTTTGTCACATGCTGTCGACCCTTCCTTTCCTTCTCTTTTTCCTGAACAAAGGACAGGTTAAAAAAAAGCAAACAAACAAATGGAAGGAAAAAGAAAAAAAGAAATAACAATATTTTTTCTCTACTTCATTATTCTTTACACATTTTTTATTTAATTACATACCTTAGTAATTACTCTGAATTTTGTATTTTACATTTACTCACTCTTCCAAGGAATTTCAAAGTCATTACAATTTTAATTTCACTACAGTTCAGTAAAACAAAAAATCTGTCACTTCAAAGTTCAAAACTCACCAGACTGGGTCAAACAATAGTACTTTTTGATGCAGAAAACCTTTATGCTCTGTCTTTCCACTCACCAGCCGAACTTTCCCAAAAGTAGGATATGAAATTAGAAATGCCCTTTTCTTTGACCTGCTCTTTAACAAAGCATGTTTGTTTCATGTGTAACGGAGCTGCACAGAGCAGAAATGACTCTTAGCTTTCTTTTTTAGAAGTAATTGTGTGACTAATCCAGCAAAATACTTCTGTTTTCTTCTGAATATCTCTATATAGTCTGACCAACACAGACATAAAAGCAGGTAAGTAAATGCACCTCTGATAGCTGAACAAAACTCAAAAGTAGTTTGAGAGACCCTAAAAATTACTTATGCAATGGGCAGCTGATTTAAATTTTTTTCCTCCAAATCAGGAAGAAATAAACACCATACAGAGTCTAGATTAACAAAGTAGATATGTCTAAAGGATCTGGGAAGCTCAGAAATTGTCAGGAAATGCTCCTTAGTGTTTAGACATTAAATCTTATCAGGCAGATTCTCAATTGTAGATCCAGAAATCAAGCACTGTGATTTCTACTCTTTCTGAAGAAATTGCAGCATAACAGATGCTGGAAGGCAGCGGTGGGCAGTGTCTGTAAAAAAGGCAGTGTCTCAAAGCAGCTCCGCACAAGGGGATGCTGATCCCTCACACCAGCAGGGAGTTGTGGACAGTTAACAACTGTACAACTCACTGACGTCTGTCAGAACGCTAAACTGGAGGAAGAAATGTGACTTGTTATGTAACACAAATGGATGTTGGGATACTGCCAAGCAACACACCCTGTGATAGGTCATGTTAAGCCAGATTAATGGCCTGTTTCACTCCTTATAAACCTATGAGCTAACTAATTAGCTGTGCAGGGTATGGATGCCAGAAGTAGATAACTGACAATGAACTTCAACTTGATCAGCACAGGCTGCAGAATGCCTTTGGCACTGTGAATTTTTTTCCCAAAATCCACTCTACAGCAGTCTGGTACTGTTTTCATATCTGGACACAGTAATTTGGAGGGTGTTACTATCAAATTTCAAAAACCAGACGTGTTTAAGGCCGGACAATACCAGTTTACCAGACTGGTCACTTCTGTTCCTCATCTTAGTGACGCAGAAGTGTGAAATCCCATGGGTGATCAAATGGATAAGGAGTTAAACTTATCTTAAATAGAGCAAAAAGCGTGTACTTCGTCACATTATCCAGTGACAGATAAAGACTAAAAGCCTACAAGAACAAAAAAATGTCCTTTTCTCATCACCTAAGTTGTGTTACAAGAAGTAGAACGTTATTGATCAAACGAAATCTCCAGAATATTATTACTCTGTCACTCAGTGAGCCAGTTTTGTTTGATTACATGATTGTATTGTTTAAGAGACATTTATCTCCCCTCAGACAAATATATTTTCTCTTTGGGAATTTGTAAAAAAATACAAGCAGATCTAATGAGGCGAACAAATAACACCTGTTTTGAAATATAGCTACAGATGTAAATTTTAGTTGTAGTACAGTGGTGTTTCTCTCTTGAAAACATCATTTTAGGTGCAGTTGCAGCACTGACAGATCTTCCAGTACCTCTTGCCCCCATAAAAATGCTGAAAGGTTTGGTGCCTAAAACACACATGATAACACAAAAGAGAGAAATTATGCATTTATATGACTTTTCCCTCAAATTTCTTTTGTCTATGAGCTGTTCCATGAAAAAATTAACAAGAACAAAGTTGTATGACAGCAGTTGTAGGTGTAGGAGCAGCTGTGTAATACAAGGGAGGTTCCAGCTGAAGGTCAAACTGTAGTGCACACACAGATGGCACCTGACAGAGGTTGCTCCCCAAAGAGAAGGGCAAGGAACTGACTGAGGAACGGGAGGTGCTGAGAGCGAATGGAAGCTTAATTAATATATTTTCTCCCTGCTTTCAGCATCGCACTTACTGAACCAGCACAAGAATAATCATAAAATACTTGAACTGAAGCTTGGAGTCATGAAATTGTAAATTTTTAATTCCCCTTAGTCATACCCTTGTCCATGAAACAATCTAGTGCCCAGGCTAGATGATACCCAGCTTTCAGAAGGATCAATAAAAATAGGATGCATTAAAGAAAGGCAAATCTAGAAAATAATAGCCCTCACTACCAATTTGTTGTCCTTTGAAGTAGATGGAGAGAGGAAGAGAAGAAAATGGAACTCAATTGTCAGTAAGGGAGTCAGTGGTTATTAAATTGTTTGGATTGTTTGATCTAAGTGGCTTCAACATTTTTGGTGTATTCATTGTCCAAGGCTGACAGGAAATTTCAGACTTAAAGTCGTCACTGTACAATTCTGGCATAGGCTAGTAGGGCAGATCAAAAGAGCAACTGAATTTAGTGAACAAAGGTTTGTTAGACTGTTCTTGTAAGGATGAAAAATTGTGGTGAAAACTCTGTTGGAGTAAAAGAAACAGAAGTAGAAGACCCAAAAGAAGCATGAGGGGATCCCTCAATGATATAAACTGACACAATGCTAAAGAACACATTTCAGTTAATACCAGCTGTGATCTAAACCAGAAAATTCAGAAGTTTGGACATGCTGATCTTCATTCTGTTAGTCAAGTTATTTTGCAAATGGTGTAAATTTGCTGATCACCATGAAAGTTTAGACTTTCTCACTAGCGCTTAATATATTATTTTGTGGTAAAATGGGGAAAATGTTAAAGCTGTGTTGGTATCAACTACAGCTAAAATATGTCTCACTTACACCACAATTTTTTCTGTTACATTTTGATTGCAGCAATGCTGAATCCTGAGGTAAAAAAAAGCACTGAATGCACTGTCATGGTCTGAAGCCAGTTCTGTGCTGCAGAAGATGATACAAGCACAAGGTGACAATGAGTGATAGAAGATTACATACCAGCAGGGAAATGTCTGGAAATCTTTTGTTACATTCCATAATTTATAATTCATGCAATATTAAAAGCTTACACTTTCAGGATAACACTATTCATGACTGGATCCCCCTGAAGCACCTTTATAACTTGCCTTTTTTTTTACTTTTTTTTTTCTAATTAAACTAAATTTTTAGATTCTTTACTGAACTTGTAATTTTCCGTCTTATTTCTTTATCTTATTTCAGGCATTTAATTAGATCTGGTACAAATAATCCATAGTAAAGGGCAGGGGGCTCCATAAATTTTGCTATGCTCGCTGGAGAGAAAGCAAGAGTTACAGTACTTCAGGCTGCTCCCCAGCAAGTCACAAGGACAGCATATCCTCTCTGCTTAATTCCACCTGAGTGTGGAATGCCTCAACTTCATACTCTCTGAATTACCCTCCAGGGGCTTCCAAATTGCTTTCACTCACCTTGCTCAGGGGCATCTTGTGGAGATTAGACCCCTTATTCAGGTACCTAATTCAGATGGCAATGTGAATACTGCTTTATAGCTACTAAAAGAATTAGCCTTGTAACCTTTAACTGGCACCAGCAAGCTGTTAATCACCATTAAAATGGTTTCTTGAAGCTGAATGTTTTGCTCACCAGAAGATGCTATAATTCCTGCAGTTAATTTCTGTTTAAGATGATGGTACTCCTCCAGTTTAAAGCATTTAAGAGAGCAAATTATCTGCCCAGGAAGTTCAGTCGTTCAAATAAAATAGACCAGGACCGCTGCACACTTCAGTCTAGCATATAAAAAAAATCTTCATTATTAAGAAGTCTGCAAAAAGAAAATTTAAACAATCCAGTTCCTTCAACCAATTTATAAACAGTTGAAAGAGTTACTGCAAACCTTCATTAGATCATATGCTTTGGAAAACAAAAACCATTGCTAACACCACCTTGCATTGCACACCACTATTAGAATAAGGAGAGAAAAACACAGAGATCTTCCTCAGGAATTACATAACTCTGAGCCCAGCAAGGGAGCCAGTTTTCATTTCAAACAGGCCAGATACAGCAGAGAGAGAAGAAAACAATTTTAGAGTCAGTGATTCCAGTAAACCAGACAAACACGCAGCATGTTGGTCACAGTTTGAGTATTAAGGTCTTTCATTTAAAAAAATAAAACCAAGAACATTTTTATTTAGCGGCCAGACTTTCAGTAATATAGAAATATTTCTCATGTCTTGAATAGAAATCTATTTTCTGCACCGGCTTGGCAGTAGCACTGCTCTAAATCTGCTAGAAATCCTGCAGAAGAGCGGTCCTTTACCTTTGTTTTTACTTCAGCTTATCTTTCTTCTCTCTTCCTGATGATTTCCTTGTGTGCCTGATAAGCAGTCTGGCAATGAAAAATAAGAGATTGTGTTCTGTGAAACACCTGACCCTATTTTTATAAGACTGACCCATTCTGCCTCTCTTTAACCTGTTTGCATAGGTGTGAAAACTCAGGACATTTTTAATCGGTTACGCTTAGTTGTCATTGAAAGAAGTCAAATACATCGCTGTGCTGACAAGGGAGGAAGTGCCAATTGTTATGTTAATACAAGCGTCCCCATCACAATTTGATGTCTTGTTCCTCGTGACAAGAAGTTATTTTATGCATTAGATTGTAAAAACTTCCTGATCTTATTTACAACAACATATTTTATGTGTATTCTTTAGTAACACTAACAGAAAGAGTTAATGGTTGAGAAAAAATGATAAGAATCCACTCCAAACACCTTTGTCATGCCTTTAACTGAAGTGCTCTGCATGCCAGTGCTATCACAGTAGAGGGATAGGGGTGGTGCTGTTCCTTGTTGAGAGAAACATCTTACCTGAATGTGTCACATGAGGTACAGGCTCCATTTAGAGGTACAACAGTCAGCCCAAGAGAGGAAATTGTATATAAGCAGAATAATATGAATAATAATAAAACCTTTTGACTTGAATGAAGATGTTGTTTTTATATTTAGGAGAGGTTTGAATGCTTTCTGTGCCTGAATGGCACAGGTTAGATGGAGTTTACCACATCTCTTTCTTTATCTTTCTCTTTTTTGAAAGCAAAGTGAAGTGGTACCACTGAAGTAACTCCCTCAGAGATTGTGCTGTGCAATGGTTGCCAGCAAGCCAAGGCAAAAGGACAAATTATACCTCTTTTCTCACAGATAATAGGTATGCTGCTCACAAAGAGTAGTTCACTCTATGATAAGGCCATTACTTCTCAAGATCTTTGCTAAACAATGGTAGAGAGCTATGGGAAAAGACATGATAATTACTTTTAACGTTTAAGAGAAAGCATACAAAGGAGTTATTACATAATTTTCTTCAAGTATCAGTGGGGTTGCTTTCTAATAAAGAGTGACTGAATTGGAAAAATAATGGAAACAAACCATACAATATTTCCTTACATGAAAAACCGGAGCTTTCCATTTCATGCTGCTGTATTGTTTTGGACAAGAAGCTGGCACTGAATTACTTAACGGTAAGGCAGTTTTCTTAAATTCTGTTGGATTTCTCCTGTAGCTTCTTCTCCTTTCTTTTCAAGAAACAAGATGAATGACACTTAAATCAAACCTTTTGTTGGACATGCTACAATTCAGTTCAGGTTTAAATTGTCTCTTTCCTCTTCAACTTTTGGATATCTAAAAGTACCTCGGTACCTTAAAAACACATTTAAGAACTCAGCACATGCCAATAAATTCAGGATCATTATGCATTCTTGTACTGTCAGAAGTCTCTGCATCAAAACTCTGAATCTAAACCACTATAAACTGGCATAAATCCAAAGACTTCCATTGATTTCTGGCTGTGGGGAAGAACTAAATGAGAGCTCACTGTCATGCAATATGTATTGGAAGAATTCTTCTTATCCCACTCAGGCAATGGAGGATACTGTGCAAAATTTTCTCTTTCAAAACTTTGTGTGTGTGTGTGTGTGTGTGTGTATTTTTGCTAGGGAATAAAGGCTTCTGATATGGAAACACAGCTAAATTAAGTTCTGAGAAGCAAGAAAAAGTTATGCAGAGATTTTTTTTTTAATCAGTTACAGAATTCAGATAGTGAGCTGCTTTAACTGGTCCTCTTGTGTTTGGTTGCCATGCATTAAAATATATTTTCAGTTCTTGTTTGACCAGAGCACTAGTTAATATGGTGTTGATGAATGTTGATCCACAGTTCCTAAATTGAATGGATTTTCAGACTGGGCTATAAAAACCGTGCCAAGTTATGAAGATAATTATAAAAAAAATGAGAGCAGCATTGTATTTTGTCTCCAGAACATTCTGATACTTAAAACCAATGCAACCTTTTATTTATTAAAATTCTGCATTTAAATCTAATTTTAATTTGCAATGACCAAGCTGAATTCTAGTTTGGAGATATAGTGTTCCTGTAATATCATCATCTAAATATTAAGGTTTACCTAACTTTTCTGATCTTAAATAAAAAATAATATAGCAAATTATTCATTACCAAAAAAAAAACTCTTCAAGGGCTTTTTTTTTTCATTACAGGATATCATCACAAAATATTATGTAATAATTCATTATCAGAAATAATCCTACAAGAAACCACACCCCCCCATTTACATTTATCCACTGCATAATATTATTAAACACACACATTTTCGAGGCACCTACTTCCCACACAAGGTGTGTGTGTCAAATAAAAGCACGTTTCACAGCACCAAATAGATGTCATTCTACTCCGAGTCATAAATTTACTCTCTGCCTACAGAACATTCGCACTGAGAATTTATAGAACTCTGATGTAATTGCTTTTACTCTGGGATTGTTAATTTTTCTTCTGGAAAAATTCTTCTGGCCCTTCTCCATATATTTAACAAACAGTGTTAAAGTCAAAAGTATTCTGATAAAAGCTGTTTGCTGAACTCAATAAATCCATATGAGCTCTGGGTAACGAATCTCTGAAAATGAATGTTTATAACAATAGCTCCTCATTTTACATTGGCTTCTGATTTTGGCCTGAATAAAATAAAAGTTTTCACATTTCTTTATTCATCTTTTGATAATGGCAGAACTCAATAGTGCATCTTACCATTTCTGTCCTAAAATCTAATGGTAGACCTGTCAAATCACTGTCTAGTCTCTCTAATTATCAATAATTCATCACTCCAGGGGAAAGTACAGTCAATCCCTCCATTCATGTGATGTCTCCATGTCAGAAATTTCTGAGTGCTGATGTATTTCTCTTTCTAAAAACAGCTGGGTTTAAGGATTGTTTGTGTTAATGTCCTTAGAAGCCATACATTTGAATACTTTATTCTTTCATATCACTCTTTAGAAATCTTTAATTTATTCTATTTCTGTAATGGACTGAAAACTACATGGCTGCTTTTTACATTCATCAGGTTATTTACTAGGTATGTGCATTCAGAGCGAATCAGAGAACTGTTATCCTTGTACTTCTACATCATGACCAATAAATCATGCTTTTCTTTTTTAAAAAAAAATTGTCGTTTATTTAAAAACCTAGTTATTTTATGCATTTTGGAAGTGGGTTGAGTTTTATGACATAATCATCAGTGGGCTTTATGGTTTCTCATTGACTCTTTTATTTGCTGACAGGTACCTCCCAAAGAAATGCACAGGGATACTCAATCTATTCCATGCAGTAAAGATGAAAGGGAAGGCATGTTCAATGAGATGAGGTGTTTATCCTTGCAAAGCAAATGTAATTATCATTGATTCCACAGGATATATCTTGAAGATGGAATTTCATTTTGTGTTCAAAAATATTAATAAAATTTTCTGGTTCTTTAAGCAGATTTGTGCTTTGGTTCCTTGCACCACATTCAGTGTCATAAATCTGCGTTATTTTTGAGGCCTCCTGTCTAATAGAATAAGTAGAATAAATATATCCTCAATGGCTCTTTTCTTTACACAAAAGTAGGTGTCAAACCCTACCAAATCAAAAGGGGCAAATGATTAAGCAAGAGCTAAAGAAGTGAAAAATGGAACTCAGTATCTGAGAGAAGTGAAACTGTTTATCTAACTTGGAATGTGTGAGAACATGTCGTTTTTTTCCAGGAGTATTAAAAATATTTGTCATTATATTGTACACAGGAATCTTTGGGTGGGGGGGAGTTGTTACTGTAGAGTTCCAAGAGGGTTTTTTTAATTCTAATAATAACAGGAAGGAGAAGATGTGTGCATAGAACTGGGGTGCAGGAAAGTGGAGTTGGTAGAGAGAGGTATTCACACACAAACAAGAATAGGGAAAGGTGCAGCAGGATAATAGCCTTGCTGCAGCCACTGACAGGGGCTATCAGATTGAAGGGTGTGCAGCACACAGGCAGAGGCAAGGCCTGAGATGTGCCTCGGGATACTCCTGGCAATCTAGTCCAGCTCCCTGACAACAATTATTCCTTGAAATGTGTTCCCTGAAGTTATGCCTCTTCTGATTTTGTGTACAAAAGGCAAGCGAGTTCTACCGTGAATTTTGGGATGTACCAGACACTAATGGAAGTAATTACATGCTGCACATGTACTTATAACAAAGCACACTCGGTTTGAGAGATGACTCAAAAGCACAAGTCTGCTTAAGAAGCTTCATGAATCAGAGCTTTACCCTGTTCCAAGAAATCAGTAACTCTGAATCCCCAGCTAATACTTATTGCACCTGTTTTGGCGGCAGTCTCAATAATGGAAATATCTACATTAATGAGCAAGTGACGTTCTGTGCCCAGTGCCACCACAACGACACGGACAACTATCACTCCCTGCCCCTGGGTGTGAAGGCCCTGCTCACACATCTGAGAGTTGGATACTCCTGTTCACCGCTGTGAAACAGAGCAGGGGCTTGGCTAACCCGGGGGCAGAAATTCACTACCTGGGGAGAACCATCCAGGTCATTTTTTCTCAGCTGCCATGTGTGTGACAGGCTCACAGCAACATGCTTCTCTCGATTAATAATTTGTTATTATTGTTGTTACTATTATTAATTTTGTAAAGGTGAGTTCAGAGCCTCCCTCCTCAGCTCTCTTTTTCCAGAACTTAATTGTGCTGACAGACAAATATATTTTTTACTATACGATTTAAAATGTTTCTGAAAATTGAGCCAGTTTGTTCTTCACTTTGCGGAGTAAGTATAGGGGAAAATGGGTTACACACAGACACAGCACTTCCTCTTCCTTTTTGTGGACTTCAACCACATCTTTAAAATATCATTCCTTTGAACTTAATTTTTCAAGGGATCCCCAAAGCCGTATTTCCAAACTGGACATTATTCCAGGCAAACCCTCACCTGAGTTTAAGGGAAAAGTTATTTTCTGTGCCTGGTAACTCTGCTTTCTAGATATCCCAGAGACCTGGGAGTATTTGTAACTGTTTCATGCTGATTTTCCAGTTCATTACAATTCACCATACTTTTCCTGCAATACTTCCAATGAGCCTTGAGTTCCCTCTTCTTTAATTATGCTTTTCTTTTTTTTTGCTCTTCTTACAGACTTTACCTTCAACTTTATCTAATTTTTCCTCCTTGATTTTAGATTATTTCTGCAGTTACTGAGATTATTTTGATCTGTTCCTGTCTTCTGAAAAGTTTTTGGTCTGTTCTTAGGAGCCATCTCTGTATTTTATAAGTCTGTTATCATTTTCATCATCTGAATTCTTAATAGAAATAATGGCACAAATTTGGGCATAGAAGAGACTATTACATGTTTTATTTGTCTTTTTTTTTTTTTGACAGAAACCCTTACATTCAGATCTCAGCAGATTTTCTTTTCAGCAAATTATGTGCCAATTTTATGAAAATTTCCCCTGGAATAATTTTCCTCATCCAACCTATTCCTGTGAGTTGGTATCAGAGGCCTTACAGAATTTAAGGCAATACTGCACCTGTTTATATTTGTATCAGTGACCTTGCTAAAATGAATATTTATTTACTTGGAGGAGTTACTTCTCAAACAAACTCTTTTAATTTTTCCTTACTCTCTCCTACGTGCTTATATATTATTATTATATTTTAAACATTTAAGTCTATTTCCTGTTAACGAAATTAACCTGAATGATCTTCATTCTCAGACTTTGTCTCTCTATATTTTTTTTTTGATAAAAGCTCCCACATTTTTCCAGTCTCCGGGGACCTCCTTCTTTCTTTAACAACAACGATAAAATGCTAAGTTGGGAATTTAACTAGCCCTCTCCATAATTTTCATCAGGCCCTGAACACAAGAATACCCCCTGCCATAAATTCTGTAATACACTGAAATTATCTCTTCTTTCTCCTGCCCTGCTCTGCACACCTGTGCACTGTTAATATAATTGCATTAAGCATCTGGTTGCCTCTGAGTGTCTTTGTGTAAAAATTGAATCAGGGAGTTCACTGAGAACATGAGCTTGCATCACTCCTTACTTAGTTTCCTGTTCTATTATGTAATGAATCTCTTTTTATTTTTTCTCCTTTTCACTTTGGAAGCATTTGCAAAGCCTCTTATAGACCTTGCTGCTTACGATTTTTTTATTATTATTATCAAAGTTCTAATTGTCTTCTGGATCCTAAACCAAGTTTCAGGGATTTCCTGGCTCTCTCCTGCTTCCAGAGGTCCTCTGCTTAATTATTAATACCCTTAGATTTCTCTTTCCCTCATCAAGTCAAACTAGCTTCAGCACAGGGAAATGTTTTGTTCGAAGCACAGATTCAAGTAGTATGTGGAATTTCATGCAAGATGCATAAATTGTACAAGCAAAACAAAGATCTCCCTAATACTATTTTGGGAGTGAGAGAAAACTAAGGGATAGAGATTGTGCATTCAGTTTGCTACTCTTTGTAAGATGATCTGGCTCAGCAGTGAGGAAATCATGCAAATCCCTTACAGAGCGTTTTAAAGTATGTTGTCTTATTCTGGATAATTTTGATTTGTAATTTCTTGTTACTTTTCCGCATTTTCAGGAATAATTGTCACCAAACCATGATGCTCCAACTTTGATTGTGGCACATATTATCCTCATATGGTTGCCTGACATCTACCCAATCTTCGAGTTTTGTCTCTGCTTCTCTTGCCTTGCAATCTAAGCTTACCAAGGATGAATAATTTTAATATGTTCAGTGACTGAAGGGAAAAAAATCCTTATATCTCAGAATTTATCCTCACTTTTAAGTTTCTTTCATGGCATCTGAAATGATCAATAAGATTTTTTAACTCCTCGTTCATGTACTCAAGTGAAATTAGTCCAAACCCCAGACACAGCAGCTGCTTCTTTTCCTGGATGTCCCTTTTATTCTATAAATTATGGTCATAACAGAATCAAGCTGTGGAAACACAAGAAGCGTAGTCATCCTAAAAAACCACTTGTTACATAAAGATGTCATCACTGTGTCCATGACTTACTTAAGCTTAAATTACACAGAAATTCTTCTGTTTTCAAGTAAACTAGAGTGATAGAAACTCGGATTCAGGTTTCCTTCTTAACAACACTGTGAGCTTTCCTTTCAAACACCCCATAAGTGATTTTTTCCTTTGTACGCTCCTGTTTCTTAGCATTTTTCGGTATCAAACAAATTCCTTTTATCTTTCCTTGGAAATATTTGAGGCAGATTGATTTAATTGTAATTTTGCCCTGCACAAAGTTTTCTCTCTCAGCTCTTCCTCTGTGAGTGCATGTTTTCTCTCTCAGCTCTCCAGACCAGAAGTGGCAGTTGTCATGACAACATAACGCACTTGCTGCTCTTGTATTCCTATGATTTTTGCTTTCCTTTTTGATGGCAGCAGCTGACAACCTTTTTTTAGAAGCACACACATATAAAGTTATCCTCTTGTATTTTTTTGCATGTAGATGGTTGCAAAAATTATGTAGTTAACCAGGCTGTAATTTGATCCATTCCAAAACACATCCAAGAAAAGTTTCCCCAGTGACATCTAGAATGAATATTTTTGGATAATACACCAAAAAGCAGAGGCAATTTCGTGTACAATGCACAGATTTATACATGAAGCTGCAATTTGCTATGAGAAAATACTTGTTATGCAAATCCTGTTTGCACTTGGAAATGCACAGAAAGCTGGACAATTTGGTGAAAAATATTCTGTGTATAGCATTCTTGGAAACTTTCTGTACAGGAATTGTTGCAGCCAAATTGCCAAAATTTCCATACATTTTTAAACTTTCTTTTTACTTTAAATTTTATTTTTCTACACAATCCTTTCTTCTTCTTCATAATCATCTTTTAGTAATATTTCTGAAGAAAATGAGTCTACACATTGGCAGAGATGTATCACACACAAAATGTGACATTTTTCTATCAGGCATTAATATATTAATTTCAGCCAAAAGTTATATTCCTAATTATATCTAAATATATCAATATTTCTAGGACTAGTAATTGTTTATTAATATTTTTTTCCCAGTGGTTGCATGGTTTTGGCAGCCATAAATAAAAAATTAGCAAAATTAAAGAATGCAACCTGGTGAATTTTCTAATTGCTTTCAAATGTAATAAATATCTCTTGTGCTAGGAAAACAAAAATAAGGAAAATAATAGCAACAACAATAATAATTTCCAAACCACAACAAATCTTGAAAATTAACAAGAAAGTGCTGAAGGAAAGACACAGTGGAAGATCAACCATATAATTCTTATATTATCACTAATCTGGCATTTCCAAACTTTTAAAGTCCTGCATTTTGAATCTTCGTCTAGAACTTAGCTGTTCTGTATACAGCTAAGTCTATAGCCAGAATTTTTAGTGAAGGTATGTATTCTGTGTATCTTTACATTAATATTTTATCAAATTTCCTTGTAAAATTATTCAATAATGTAGTTGTGGACAAATATTGAAGAATATTTGTAGAAAGTAAAGATTAAAACTGTAATGAGCATCAGTGGGCCATCAATATTTTAGGAATGCAAAGCAGTATTAAAGTAATTAAAATGCAGAATAACAGCCATAACCAACTGATTGTGAATAAGGGACAGCATAGGAATTATAAAAATACAGTGCTAAGACTATTATTCTTAGTTAACTAATGCAGTGCAGAAAATTTCAATCTGTTGAGGGCTGATTCACAAAGAGGGAAAGGTGGCAAAAAGACTCATATGAGTTATTAATTTCTGAGTGTTGGCTGAGCATCTCAGAGAGTAGATATTTCCTTTCCCTACAAACTTTGCCTCCCTTACACCCTGTCAATGTCTTGCTGACAGCAATGAGGCTCGCTTGATTTGATTGTCATGCTGAAGGAATGATATTGCTATCTCCCAACACAGCCTGGAAAGGAGACACTCACCAAGTCTCTCTAATTTTTTACACCCTTGCATGGAAGTACCTAAAATATGAAGTTGTCACCGTACAACATTTCCGAAAGTTTATTATTCTTCCTCAGAGGCAGGTATGCGAAAGTACTGCTGCACTGAGTGTCATGAGAAAGAGTGATGGATCGTGACAGGGTGACTTTTTTTCTTTCTTTATAATGAATGTTCATTTTATCTCTTCCCACTTCCAGAGTGAGGGCCTGAGGACAATTCTGAGCTCAGGTATGGGGTGATTTACATGTTAGTGTGGCACAAACAGGCAGCAGTCACAAGCAGTTATTTATTCTGCTGCAACTGAAATGGCATCGATATGCCTGTCTTTCACTTCTGACATTCAGTGGCTGCTGCTCAGGGAATAAAGGAGCATCAACAAAGCCACCAAGACCAAACAGAAGAAAGTCTTCTTGTTGGCAAGGGTATCCATGTCCCTGTCAGCCCCATGGACTATCCAGCAGAAAACAGCAGCAGTATTTGTTTGTCTATTTCTTTCTTGCCCAGTACAGATAAAAAGCACATACTCAAAACTCAAGGTGCCCAGAGGTCTTGAAGGAGTTGCCAGGGGCCTTTCCAGCCCATGAACCCCCATCATCAATGGCACTGGTGAAGGAAACCTTTAACACATCAGGAATGACTACAGGGCTCTGCAGGGTAGAGGCAAGGGCAAGAGGGCCAGGGCTGTTCTCCAGGAGGTTTTTGGAGTGTGTTAAGAGCAATGTGACACAGGTAATGGCTAAGAACATTAAGGCAGTCTTTGCTGAAATGCAGTTTATTTCCCACATCAGTTACAGACACGTTATCAAGTCCTTTACAGTTTGGTTCAGCTGTTCCATTTGAGCTGTTCAAGAATATCTGTGTGAGGCTGGTTGGATACAACATCTGTGGGGGGTACACACTCACCTGGAGTAGTAACTGGAGGTCTGGCAGCATCTCAAATGGCATTGAATGGTCTCATCTGAGCAGCTGGACTGAGCCTGTATCCCAACAGATCAAGCTCTCTGTGTGAAATGAGGCTGATAATCCAAGAGTTTTTCAGTCGTGTGATGTGAGGACAAACTAATATTTGCCAGCTGACTGTCTTGATAGGTAGATCAGTTCATCATTCATGATAGGTTCATCAGTTCATGTGTTCTCCCTTTTTTAACTCATTTTTGTACATTTCAAATAGACATGAAATGTTTCTGTACAAAACTGAAGCGCCATGGTGACTTGCAATTTATGTCAGAACACTGAAGTAATCTTCCTTCTTTGATATGTTTCAGCTTTGACTGCCAAACACTCAGCAAATTGCAGTGAAGTAAAAATGTGAGGAGATGTCAGAGCCTACACAGGCAGCCTGTTTCAGAGCAAGGGGTAAGCATAAGCCCTCATGCCATATTAAACTTTCCATCTTCAAAATGTGGCAAATACAGCGCTTGTACTTGGCTGCACAAAAGGGAGTTTTCCTGTCAGCAAACAACACCCTCTGTGGGTTCCAATTACTTGAGAAGAAGCAAGACTACTTAGCACTTGATTGTTCTTTTGAAATTCTTAGAAGCCAGATGTCAGGGAACTGTACTTTAGCAGCCCTATTACAGTTCACTTTATATGTCATATTCTAATTATGGGTCACATTTTAGCATCTCTCAGAGGTTAATACCACTGCAGAGCATAATAGGCATATGTCAGTGGGTTATCAAAAGCATTCACAATATTTCATGAAAGCTTTTGCATGCAGGCTAGAAAAGATGTTACCTCTCAGCCAATTTTTCAGCTGGTAAATTTAAGAAACAACACTTACCTCAGTGGAGATGGACTGAGTTCCATTTGCTGCTAAAGTGCCTTTTCATTTATCTGTTGTGCTCAGAAACAGAGCAGCTGTGGATGCTTGTGACACACTCTTTGTTAACCAGGATACAAATGCAAAAGTAGCTGGGGGCTTTGTTTGCTTGTTAGTTTCAGATTTGTTTCCCAGAGGTAAAGCATTGCCTTGGAAGATTTTCATTTCTATGCTTTATGGGCCAGGTTTTGTTGTTTCTGTGAAGAAAGCCTTCCTCATGGTAAAAGTGTCAGCACACAAGTAAAACAATTTGCAGTTTTTGGTTTGGCTTTGTTTCTTACCAGTTAATGGGAAAAAGCTTATCTCAACAGCCTCTTACTATAAGCTAGAGACATTCTGAAATTAGAAATAGAAGTGAATTTTACATGGCATGATGAAATATTTTTTTTCCATATGGAGGATTTTTGGTTTTGAAAATACTCAGGGTTTCTTCATGATTGCCTAATTTCTCATGCCTTCCCCTTTTCAATTTAAAGCAATAATCTCTCAGAAATCCTTGACAGAAACATTTAGTTACATAGACCTGTGACTTATTTGCTGTTTCTTTTTCTTTTTCTTTTATTTTTAATCAAAATACATTCTTTTCAGTGTTTCTCTATATAAAAGACAATGCCATTCCTTTGCAAGAAGACCTATAGAAAAAAAATTGCTAATTACAAAACATAGAATGGAAAACCAGGTGAATTTGTTCATTTTGCTTAGTTCTTTGAGGTACTGGGTCTTAACTATTTTGGAAAATAAATAAGGTGTCATCCTG
This sequence comes from Oriolus oriolus, assembly GCA_013400235.1. Taxonomy (NCBI): domain Eukaryota; kingdom Metazoa; phylum Chordata; class Aves; order Passeriformes; family Corvidae; genus Oriolus; species Oriolus oriolus. Next base: position 18,827 of record VXBT01007969.1, on the reverse strand, counting down.
TTAAAGATGACAGTCTCTTAGGGGCCCTGCAGTGCCTGAGCACTGAAGTACATTGAGAATGCCCTTATGCATCATTTAATCTAAATTCAGCTATGATAACGTAGGTGATTAATGCAATCTAGTCATCCAGGCCCAGCTATGGGGAGGGTATGTGGAAGTGCATTTACAGAGCATAATTCATCCCCTCTCAAGAGAAGTGTCTGGAAGAGTTGAAATGAATCACTCTTTGGAAGCACAGATCTCCCACCATGGCCCACCTTGGCTCCTACGACGAAGAGCTGGGTTTTAAATGGCTAAAGTTGGGTGAAGTGAGTTTGGACTGGAAATTCATCTGATCCCTCACTTTGTCATTTGATGACTCTACCCAGTAATCCTTAGTCTCCATAGCAAAAACAGATTCTTCTAAGTAGAAAAGGGCTTGTCTGAGTTACGCAGCTCTGATGTAGTAACAGTGTTACATCTCAGGGCAAGCTATGGTAGCATGATACCTAACTGCAATATATTGTATATTACGTGTAACATCACACATTGGGATGGGCTCTGACTGCTGTTGATGTCCCCACAAATCTATTTACCACTCTTGAGTGCATCAGTCTCAGTAACACAAAAGAACCAGTCTTCGATATCTATTGCAGTGCTAATTATCATGGAAAAGTAGCAACCTATTCCAAATCCTCAGCATAGTAAAGCGTATTTAAAAAAAATATATTCACAATACCATTTTTAATTGCAAATTCTGATTTTAACAATGTGAGCAAATCCAGTCATTTCACATAATATATTTCTTAACTCAGTAGCTAGATCAAAGAAATGCACACTAATTTTACAGCTTGAGCCAAAAAAGTCCCCTGGGAGAAGTAACAGTTTTAGGTGGACATCTACAAAGATGGAGAGGATGAAGGCATGGATTGGGATGGTTTGGCTGAAGGCAGTTGCTGCTGCCACATGAGAAGGGAGAAGGAGAAAATCCTGTTCCCCATTCAGAAAATCAGCTTTTCCTGAAGTTCCCTGTTGCATTTGCTGTGTCTTCCGAATTGCAGCCAGCACGGTAGAGGCTCTGCTGCCAAGAATTTCTTCCAACCCTCGTCCAAAAGTCACTTGTCCACCCAGGTTCCAGTCAGAAAAATACTGTTCAAGCAAATAGTTAAAGACACTGTCATTATGCATAAGCACGGGGGAGCTGAATTAAGTTGCACAGGCTGTTTTCCATAAGCCCTGAGAAAACTGTGATCCTAAAGATTACAGTGAGTTAAGAGCTGATTTCAGGCTGGATCCTGCTGTTAGGTTAATTAGCCTTCCAAGCAAGGTATTGAGAGGTTGCTTTAAAAAAAATTGACATCTGTCTGCAGTGGGTACTTATTTTTTTGCTTTTATGAGCAACTTCACTCTTCTCTTTTTTGTCCTCTTTCTATAATAATGTTGACATGCCATTTTCAGATTCATGTTCTTAATACTTGTTTAGTTTCTGCCTTCTAAGGAGACATAAACCCTGTCTTGTTTTGCTTGGCTGGTTTGTTTGAGTGGGTTTGGTGTTTTGTTTGTTTGTTTGTTTTTAGCTAAAGCTGGTACTAATTGATTTCTAACTTAAAGAACTAAAAGAAACCTTTAGTAAATCTAGTTTTGTGTTTTCTGTTTATGTATCATATTAAAAAGAGAAGGCAGCTCCTCAGACCAAAAGGTTTGTTAGATTGTGATTGATTGGCATCCTCACACAGGATTTAAATACTCCCTTGTGCTATCTGTGTTACAGATAACACAAAATAATGTTATCACAATGGGACTGGAGCAGAACGATAACAGGATATTCATTTGCATTTATTGACAGAGTAGAACAGTGTGTTTATTCTCCTCCAAGCAAAACCAATTCTTTTTGAAAGAAAATGTCCTTCTTTTCTTCTCTTTTCCCCCATTTTTCCTCTTCTTATATTGCTTTACTGTCTTTCTTTCAAGGACTTTTTTGTTGGTTTTTTTGTTTCATTGGTTGTTCGGGGTTTTTTTTTTAATTTGTTCAGGATTTAAATTTCATTAGCTAAATAGTAAAATATTTCTATCTAGCAAAACTATCAAAATGCTTATAAAATTACAGGGAAAAAAATCTCCACATCCAAAAATTTATCACTTTTTCTCACAAATTAACCCAGTCTTTTTTTGGTGTTTATTTGAAACATCATTTTTCTTTCAACAAACTGGTATCTGAGAAAAAAACCAAACCAAAACAGCTAAACAAAACCAACTCATTTAATTCTTAAGCAGGCACTGTGCAAACAGAATAAAAGCCCCTGGTTTAAACTCCTCCTGCGGAGCGTACATGTATTTGAAGAGCCAGGCAAAACCAAGGACTTCAGAAGTCAGTGGTTTCTTCTTTTCAGGTAGAATCATCATATACATGCCAATAAACTTACTTGTATTTCTTAGGTGAGAAACCATGCCAGCTGTGAAGCTCAGTAGTGATGCACTCCGACAGCCTTCACTCAGATGACTAAAGGACCAACACAGTTAGAATTGCAAATGTTCGATAGAGCTTAACACTGAAAGATGAGTAAAGTTTGCTAAAATTACCATCAGAAATAGAATTTTCTCTTCCCCCCCCCCGCCACCCCCAGAATATTTTCATGTAATATTTTCTGATATTTAACTAACTGTGTTAATTATATCTGAATCCAGGGGTATTTCTGCCTCTGCCAGCTAATTATGATACTCTAATTTTTGCTTCTGAGAATGACACAGGTCCTGCTCATTGTGGGGGGTTCTTTTTCCCATGTCTTCTTCTCAGACTTGAAGCCTGTGAGGTTAAAGGAAGATACTAATTACACCCTCCAGGGTAGCCTCGTTTGAAGGCTAGGACCAAGAGCTTTGATTTCAGGTCACTCCCTATGTGGCTGCCTTTAAAGTTCATCTAAATTAACATTCAGTGATATTTTTGGCAGCTTTGACTGCCAGGAAAAATCATTGCATTGGAATAATAATGCAAATAAACTTTGCATAGTCCCATTAAATCATTAAATGCCACATTGTTCTGTAATGGGAGTGACATTTCATTATTTCTAAAGCGATTGTGCTCACTGGCAGTTTGATGGTGTCAATAGTGGTGACAGAACACAGGAACACTGGAAAAAGAAACAAAGGGGTCCTAGGGCTTCTATGATGCCTGCAGATACACAAAATGACTCAAAAATACAGATATAAAAGCACCATAAAATAATTTTGCTGGGCTCTTAAAGTGTGTTCAAACATTTGGTCCAGATCATCATCGTTACTCTGCTTTAATTTTGTCATCTTTCTGTTCAAAGAAAAAGAAAATATTACTCAGCTGTCATGTGAAGAAAATACTTCAGCTTTTAGCTGTCAGGGTTTTTTGGTTTATTCCTTCATATTTTTACCCTCATAACAAATGTGGAAGGAAACTCTTTGTAAGCATATCACACCATGCACTTGACTGTATAAATCCTAAAACAAAAATAAACAAAAAACTCTAATCAATTTTACTCTTAAGCACAGCTCTCTGAAGTCAAAGGATTCATTCCGAGAAGAAGGTAAATTCTTAAGAGGACTGAGGGCATGACTGTATTCTTCTCATGAACTCTTTAAATGTTTATTTAAAAGAGGGAAAAAAGGAGAATTATTAAAGTATGACAATTTAAAAAACAGTTTAGGAAAATCGGTGAGAAAATCTCACCATACAAATGAAAAAGCCATGTCCTAGGGGCATAAGCAGAGAGAGCTCCAGAAATTGTAGCCATTTTTTCTCTGGCTGCAATGGAAATCCTTCTTTGAAGGAGCATTTCTGTGTGGGACCTTCAAGAACAGCCAGAATTTAGATGGCGTTAACATTCTTTTAAACAGATTGAGACAGAATAAAGGAAAAAAGACCTTGTGTTTCTCATCAGTCTCTTTTCCTGAATGATGAGTGGTGGGACAGAAGGAAAAGGCCTCATGTTGCACCAGGAGAGGTTTGGACTGGGTTTTAGGGGGAGTTTCTTTGCCTGCAGGGTTGTTGAGCCTTGAAACAGGTTGCCCAGGGCAGTGGTTGAGCCACCAGCCCTGAAGGAATTTAAAATATGTGTAGATGTGGCATTTAGGGACAAGGTTTAGTGGTGGGTTTGGGGCTGTTAGGTTGGACTCTGTGATTTTTACTGATTCCATGACCTAAAGGTTTCTGTGATTCAGTAGTGTAAGCACAGATCTGCAGATCAGAAGGGGCCTTTCTGCTGACACTAGGGGATTTCACTTTGTGTGTCTGGGGAAAATTATTCCCTACAATACCAGTGAGAACGGCATTTCCCTCACGAAAGAAGCCCAGAGCCTGCATAGGTGGGAAAGCAGCGAGCTGGGCAGCCAGTTCCCTACTGAACATTTCTTTTGAGAACTTCAGCCTGAAGGTTTCCAGGTGACCATTTGCAAATCCTGCACTTTGGCTGAGGTGCCTTGCTCCAGACATTCAATCTCCTCAGCACCGGTATGTCTTTTCCTTACTTCATTTTGTGTTTATCTCTCCGGTGTTGAATCATGTCCCACACCATGGATTTCCTTGGGTTATGATGTTTTTTCCCATTTTAATGCCAAGGCACAGCTTGATCCTTATTCCCAGGGCCACAGAGCCAGCTGGCAGCCCTATGTGCTCAGTCCCTGTTGCTGAGGAAGAAAAGTTGATCCGTAAACTTTTTGAGCTGGATAGAAGTTTTGAACTGTTTACCTATTTTTGAGTGATGCCAAACTGTAAACATTATTTATATCCCTTGCAATTAGAAAAGGGAAAGCCTTCCCCAAATGTTAAAAATGATCCAGTATTCAGAGTCAAGCTACATATCCAGGAGAGTCACGGGAAGTTGGAGCGAGCTGTATACCTGTCCACCCACACAGACTGTTGGGGTCTACAAACCATGGGTAAGACCTTTTTCTGTTATTTTGGCTTATTTTTGCCTTGAAGTTAGAAGACTGTAATCAAAAGCTCTGAGAAATTCTAGTGCCCACCATGGGGAATTAAAATCTCTTTTTGACAGAAAAGGACAAACAAAAGAAAAACTTCTGAGAGTTTTTAAAGGGGAGATTGGCTTGTCAAAATCTGAGAATGCCAGTCTTGTGTAAGCCTGATAATAGCAGTCTGACTACTCACAGCAAATGATGCAAAATAAGTGTTAAAAGCAGCTAATGGTTGATGACCTGCAACTCACTAACATTTTACTGACCACTTATGAGCCATCAAAATTTCATAAGCTTTAATTTTACCATGATTTCTGAGGGCTGGAAAGAAATAGTCAATAGCTGGATAATCCACTTGAGTTAGTGGGGTGATACTGAGTAGAATTGGGTAATAAGTAATGAGATCCAGCTTGAAACCACAGATCCGTGTTTCTGTGGTCACTTGACCTACATTTGTGCACAAAGCCACAGACACATCTTCCCAGTATCTTTGCTGACAGGAGAGTATAGAAACTTCAGTGAACCTTAGATTATTTGACTCAGGTCCTCAGCCTGCTTGACCATGAGCCATCCTGCAGCACTGCCTGCCCTGTCTGGCAAAAGAATGAGAGGCTGCAAAACAGGCAGAAGTTACACAGCTGTTCTGATGAGACAATTCTTCAAAATAAAATAGGTAAGGGTGTCAGTAAAGCATAACAACCACAGCATTTTTCCCCTTCAGTTCTCACAAGGTTTTCAAAGCAAGCAAGCATGCACAGGCCTTTGCAATTTATTGATCTCTGTTCTTCTTAGTGCAATTCCATACCGTACCATCAAGGTACTTCCACCTCTAAGCCCTGGCATGACAATGTCTGAGGTAAGGTACTGAGTCAGAAATTGAATGTAACTAGATAATTTCTAACCAGCTACTAAGACCACTCAGAACCATATATTTTAGCCATTTGAAAAGACTTCTCTGAAGATCAATTCCTACACATTTAAAGCCAGTTTTCTGTGAGCATTAGATGGTTGATCCTGCTATGGTCCAAAAAGTACTGCACACTTTGGGCTGAGGATTGTACTCAGACGTTTCACCCTTGTATTTCCCACAGCTGCTGTGCTCCTCGTTCACACTCCCTAGTGTGAGACGATGAGTGCAGTAGTGCAGTCCCAGACCACCTCACATCCTTTTAGCAAGGGAATTAGAATCCTCCTTGCTATAGCAGAAACTCAGCATGGAGTATAGCTCTGCTCATATATTTCATTCAAGTGCCAGCCACAAACAGTGTCCTTAAATTCCACTGTATTTGTCTAATTCCTAAGGTTCACTGATTTCAGTACATGGTGTGAGTATGAAATCAAAATTGCCCCTCGTGTCTCTGAAAAACCACTGCACTCTTAAATTAGGCAGAGATTTCTCTCGTAACTGGAATCAGTAACAACCTGTGCTCAGTGCTGTGGAATGCCCAATGCAGCATTGCAAAAAAACGCACACGGAAAATTACCTCAGTGATTAAAACTCAGCCACTCGGAAGTCTTCGGGACTGCAATATCATTCAAACTGACAGAATAAAAATGTTTGACCTGATATGTCACATTACAGCACTCAGCATCTATTTATGACTGTCTGACTCCATCCCGTCGGACAGCTTCTCATGCCGCCACAGCCGTCAGGAAGTCCTGCATTGTTTCTTGGTGTTTATCCTGTGGTGCTGCAAGAGTGGCTCTGAACCACAGGCACAGGTCTTCACCTGAGAGAAAATTTAAAAAGTGGTGTGAGGTTTGGAGAACCAGGAACATTGAAGGACCTCAATTGCTTATGTTGTTTATGAAGCAAAAGCCTATTTTTAAGTGTAACTGAGACAGGAGAAGTCCAGAAGTCCAGTCCCTGTTAACTTTCTTTACAAAATGAAACACAATTTTCAAAATAGTACCTGTAAGGAAATTAAGTCCCAAATCCTGATTTCTTGGGTCAGCCAAGCTGCCATTTGCAGTAAATAGCTAGAGTTGAGAGGCAATATTCACTTAAGTTTGGACAACAGTCTGAGGCAACCTGATCTTTTTCACATTCAGGCAGCAACCTTGCAAGAAGTGCACACACTTGCAGGACCCCAAGGACAGTGGTTTTTGTCTGGTCCAGCATGTTTTTCTGGAAAAAATAATCTTGTAACTACCTTCAACCTTAGGAAGCTACTGAACCAAGCTCCTGTTCCCTCTGCTCTCTCTGAGGAGAGAGCTCTCATGCCTGAATACATGGAGAAACTGGGCTTCAGCAGTTCCAAAATGGGCAAGAGTGCTCTATGAAGGTGTCCTCTCCCTGTGCTGCTGAGTCTTCTCAAATAGAGCTAATGTCAAACAAGTTGAAGGACAAATCCTCCTGCCACTCTGGAAGGACAGAAAAATCTGTTGCTTTCATGTTCTTTGGAAACACAGCAATATCTTCAGCACTTGTCACAATAACACAAATTGAGTTGGCTTCAAATTTGGCTCATGCTTGGAGGGAAAAGGAGGAGAAAATGAAACAACCTCCTATAAGCAACAGGTTCTCATCTGATATAAGTTAGTATGGAGTTGACACAGCTGTCATGCTAGGACCAGAAATCACAGGCACAAAAGCTAAAATTGCAGTAGAAGGCATCTCTTCTCTCAACTTTGAATTCTTTTAATAAACAAACCATAAACATGAACCACCAAAAATAGTGTGTATGAGCTCATGGCGCAACTGGGAAAATATGCACACTGTAGGAAGAGAGAATGAATTATCTCTTCAAAATTTTAATTCAGATATAATCATGACAGCTGCTAAATTATCCATGAAAGACAGAAAAGTGAGGAATCATTTCAATACAGTTCACTAACTGTAGTTCACATCCCTCTCAGTTTCCAAAGAGTTAAAAGAAATGTTCTTTTAGCTGATGTACAAAGGGTAAAGACACCCTCATTCTGTGTCTGTGCACCTCTGCTAATGATATTAGTTGTCCTAATCTACTAGTGGTCAGGTGATGAACTCAGTACATAGAAATTTTTCTCAGTGGAGAGCACTTGAGAACAATTGTTCCTAATGCTTGCCTGGTTTTGGTTTTCCAAACAAGGAAAGAAAAGAAAAAGAGAAAGAAAAAGAACAGAGGAAGAGAAAGCGAAAGAGAAAGAGAGAAAAGGAAAAGAAAAAGAGAAAAAATAAAAAGGAAAAGAAAAAGGATAAGGAGAAGGAAAAGAAGAGAAAGGTGAAACAGGTTGCATTCTGTGATTCTGTGAAATAGGCAGCTGAAAGGAAAGAGAGATAGGTAGAAGCCCGGGCTGTTTAATCTCATAGCTCCAAATGCGTCAGCAGTACTCTTGTGTGTGAGTTTTCAAAGCCTGCTTCTCATGAAAGGGATATTCTCTTCTCTTTTAATTCTAGAGGGAAAATCTTAGTTCTGCCCATTCAGTGAATTCATAATAGGATAAACAAATATTCAGAAGCTCTGGACTTTTTATGCTGATCTTTCTGTCTCTAAGGACAAAGTAACAAGGTTTAAATGGTCTCTAGATGTGAAATCCCTGGGGAAGACCACAGTGTTTACACTAAGGAGAAGTAAACATGCTAATGGACTACCACGATTAAAACACATGGAAGCCTTTAAGAAATGTATTGCAGAAATCATATTCAAGACAATAGCTGATTGAGGCTTTATACCTGCCAGCTCAGCACATTTTCCCTTGTCCCTGGAGGAGATTTAAGCACGAATGAAGAGAGAACCAGTCTCTATCCAGCCATGAGGAAGTAAGCCACCATCCGAAACAAAGGTGAGAAGCAAGCCCGCTTGATTTCTTACCTGCCTTCTTCAGCGCTTTCTACAAGTCATTTCTCTCCTTCTCAAGCACAAATTTCTTCAAGGCATAGTGTCTGGATAAACCTCAAATAGGCATTTAAAAAACATTTAGAACAGTGGAGAGGAGGAGGAAGACTAAGGAGGACTGATTGCTGAGTGCCATTAACTTGTTTCAGTCAGCCATAAAGTGTGGATTTTAGTCTTGCAGTTCCAGTGCAATGCTATTTTTAAACTATTTTTAAACTACTTTGTTTATTTAGTATTAGCTAGCACTGATGGTACAACTGTATGGGCTCTTTGCAATTTCCAGCTTCCTAGAATACCCATACCCAGAGGATATTATAGTACACTGAGATTCATGTAAATTCAACTGCACACACAAGCAAAAAATAGATTACACGTAGCCTCTGATTCACAACTAAGCTAAGCTAAAATGAGTGCTTAGGTAAAGAAGGGACGTGAGGAGTGAAATTTAAGAGTAAATGAAGCCAGCAAAGAAGTGGGTGCAAAATTAAACTGAAGCTGAGCTGAAGGTGACACTCTGGAATTTTGCTGAGTTTGGAAATCAAGAATGGAGAGTTCAAATATATGGCAGTAAGTCACCAGACTCCTTGAGGCACTTTAAATCAGACTTTTTGCAATGCAGAGGAAAGTAATAATGTCCCTTCCCATATGCGTTTCAAAGATTGGACTTCTACAAAAATATTCCCATAGAAATGTTTTTCTGGTGAGTCCAAAATAGAAATAAATACGCTGACAGCCTTATTGTCAGTTCGGATTTTTTCAGGTCACATGATTTTCTTTTTTTTTTTTTTCTTTTTGCCTTGCTTTTCATGAAATATTCTTGGTTTAGTAGTGTGGCTTGTCCAAACAAAATACTCACAGCTGCAGCTCCCAATGAAGTGGTCCACAGTAGGCTTGAGCCAAAAGAAAAAGTAATCTGTGAAGCACTGTGCCCATTTTGTGTAACTGCACCACTTTTTTGGGGAAAATTCCTGCCTTGCAAATCTGGTTATAATTTGAAGTATGAGAGATTCATATTCAAGTTCCATCTTTTCCTGGCTCTCAGTATCTGAAGTGAGTGTCTCTACTGTTCAGGAATCCACGGAGAGTCAAGATGGAGCAGCTCTCGTTCTGCTGCGGTGTCACCAACAGATGGTCTATCAAATATTTACAGTTCTAAACCAATTAAAGCAACCACCAAGTGCTTTTCCTGCTAAAACACCCTTTATAAAATATTATTGAGCCACCTCTAAAAGCCGAGCACATAATGAAACCCTTTGCATTGGTGCAATATGCCCGTTCAGTCCTTCAGTCTTCTTTTAAGATGTGATACACATCCCATCAGCTCCATGAAAGCTTCAAGAGCTATGACACATTCCCAGCACATATGGTTTGTTATTTAATCTTCCATTATCGAGACAAGTGTCCTCCTGGAAGTAAGGAAAATACATTATCATTAAATCACAGTTTTATAAGCATGTTGTTAAATAGTTTAACAGCCCATCTGTCACAAAGGAATAATCATGTATAGATATGAAAGTCTGAGGAACATTTTCTATCCAAATATTGAAGGAAGAAGTGAAGTGGAATAATTTTACTTGTTTTCATGGCCGGGATTTCTGAGAGCCCATCGTATGGGAGGACTGAAGAACAGCGATTAAAAATGCTTCAAGTGGTAGAAGAAATTGTACTTTAAAAGTAAAACAAATGCAACCATAAATGTGTAGTGCACTCTTACATACACTTTTCCCACAGCCTGAGAATGCCACAGTTTACTGATTGATTTTTAAAAAGCTGCCAATAATATAATATGATGTCAGTATTTTTCCATACAGTTTATTTCAAAGCTATGCAAAGACTAAATTGGACTCATGAATGTGTTTTGGGTAAGGCTGGCCAGGACACAAAATCAGGATGATTTGGAAATATTTTGGACAAATTCAAGCTACCAATTCTTCAATCACATCTGTCCACTGGGAACTGAGCAGCCACACTTTCCTTAGATCTCTCACCTATACATTCGCAAACCTGCATATGGCATGAGTATGAAAATTAAGTTTTGTAAAGACTATTCCAGCTGGTAGGTGGTACCAATACCTGTTTTCTCTTCATTAATGTCTTTTTTTGTGCATAACCACATTGTTGTCTTCCCTTGGATTTCTGCTTGTTATTTTGATTTGGCTTCCTCCTCAGCCTTGCCTGCCACTCCACCTACCTTTATCTTATACAAAAAAAATATATAGGTTTCAGTTTGGGAAAAAAAGGATTGCATGGATTTGATAGTGACACTTTTAAGAAGATCTTAAGTTAACAAAGGGTTGAGTCTGACCACTGCGAAGACAGTGAGGAAAGGAGTAGACAGCAAAAGCCTGTTTGTTCTCTGCATCCTAAAAAGTCAAATAGATCACAACCAATTTGCACACCATTTGCAGTTTGACTTTCCCACAAGGTTTTTGACAGCTTTACAAAACATTTATGCAGATTAGAAAGATTAATACCCCTACTTCACCAATTATACATCACATATATCCATTTCTGCAGAAGCTGATCCTGCTGAGACTCATATTTTCTTTTTTAAACTGGAGTTGAACCATTCTGAAGTTGAAGAAGACATTGCCTGCTCTATTACAAGTATTTTCTGTGTCACCCTGATTTATCTCATCTGCCATAAGCAACATCAGTTTCAGCCCAAATTAGACTATGTTTTTTTCCACTCTTTTAATTAATTTGATCATCTTAGCTATTTCTTTCAGGAGCTAAGGCTTTGCCCTCAGTTCTTTGAAGTGTCACTTCCCATTATAATAAAAGTACAATTTTTTGCGCATGGGTCAAAATTTGGGGGGAAGGAGGTGTCTCCCTCCTGTTCAGAAGTGCTTTGTGTCAGTACCTTAAGGGGTTCATTTGCCCGTGGGTACCCATTCTCTTCACCAGCTGAGAAGGCATTGCTGCACTGCTCACAGGCTTGCCTATTTTAAGAAGGATATTGATGGCTCGAAAGCTCTGCGGGGGAAATACATATCCATGAAGCAGTGTTAAAGCTACATCTTCTCTCAAACTTCACAAGTTTGTCACAGTTTTGGCACCTACACAGCTTGTTCAGGTGTACAGACAGCTCCACTCCTCGGAAAAAAGAGGTGGAAAATATATTATTGATAATATGAGTGCCTTTAATTTCTCTCCAAATTCCTCCCTACCTGTCAGTGCACCATGAGTAATTCACATGGAGCAGAGAATACCACTACCAATACCACCAAAACTGGGTCTGGCAAAAAGACCATATGCTTTTTTTGATCTGATGGCATAAAACGTGAGTTCCACAAACTTTCTCCTCCACTAAACTCTTTTGGTCTTTAAATTTCAAAATTGTGTTTTAAAGAAAAATAGGTGTATGGTGTTTAAGAAGAAAAACAAAAATATTAGGTGATTTTTTTTTTTACAGCAGAGAGAAGAAACAAGAGTTTTAGAAAGGATTTTGGTTCTGATGTTTATTTTAACTTCATCACAGAGTTGATCAAAAAGAAAACAAAATCACTGGCAAATACTTTCTGTAATTTCTCAATTTATTTGCTGTTTTTTTCTTAAACTAAATTTATGAGAAGACATTTAAAAAAAAATCAAAAATATTTTTGTCATTTGGCTGAGACTTAGTCAGCCAAACTCATATCTCTGTTAAATTACAGCAGCAGTATCACTGCCAAAAAGTTTATCCTCTTCCTTACCATAGTCCTTCTCAGCTCAGCCAGCCACTTCTAGCTGGCTGAATTTAAAACAAGATCACTAAAGTATTTCTGAAATCTCTGAAGAGCATCAGGACTGTTCTCACCTCAGTTTCTGATCAGATAATTTGTGCCTGTTCAGGAGTCTGTAAGATATGTGACAATGCTGACACTGGATGGATCTGCTGCTGCTACCTTTAAAATCTTTGTCAATCAAGAAGCTAAGCTGTCTAAAAATATGGCTTGTCATGTGTAAATCAACAAAAAGACAATAATAGAAAAGAAAAACTGTTTATAGGTGTGGGGGGTATAAATCAGGGAAAAGATGTTGCAGGAGCTTTAATATTTGTAATCTTAGGGATGCGATACCAACCCAGACACTGAATTGCCATGGAGAAGGAGTTCTCGTAGGCACTGATTTGGCAACGTGGAAATTATACGCTTTCCTTCCACTAACATACTTTCAAGAACAGCATGACAAAATCACTGCCTGGAACATCCTTTTCCTTCCAGTCTTTCAGCTCAGCTGAGTCCTGTTATTCACAAGCAGGAGAAGTCTCACAAGCAGCACCCAGAGCCGTAAGTAACGCAGGCCCAGCCACACACACTGCTCATTTCTGGGAACGTTCCTTCTGTTGGCAGCAACACTTCTGTCTCTTATCCTAGACAGCAAGAAAAGAAATTATCTTGCTTATACGGAGGCATAAAGTCAAGTCACACCCCTGCCTATCCCATTCAGTATTTGCTGCTGGTACATATATTTCAGTTTTATAACAAGTACGCTCCTATTAAACATTAACCAGTGCCATGTACGGACTTTGAGAGATTAGAAGAAAAAAATTAAAAGTATGTAAAGAGGATTGAAAATAATTTTAAAAAGAAAATAAACAGCATTTGACTAATGTTGAGATACTGGGTTTTAAAATCCATGGGATTTGGCTCATTTAAGGAAAAACCTGCAACCAAAGCAAAGAAAGCCAAGAGGTGAGCAAGTAATATAGACCATCTCATAATAACTATGATGGTAAATTTAGAATACTCTACTGAAATACAGAGTTTTATAGGAAATGGCTGTGTGCTCAGGTATTTTCTGTGTCTTGCTACTACTCTTTGAAATACCAAAGTTATGTGTAAAAAAAAATAAAAGGCTTGTTGGATGAAAATTGGGGTTTTTTTAATAAATGAGGGAAATTTAAATTCAATTTTAATGAGGGAAATTGAGATTTTCTCACAAAATACCTTGTCACATTTTAGACCACCTCTATATGCTGTTACAAATATGCATTTCCCCAGCATGAATGGTACTTGTACAATCCACGCAGCTGAATGTACAACCAGCATTTAGTGACTCTCACACCTGGGACTGGAAGGATTTTTTTAAAAGACTGGGGATTTTTACGACTTTAGATGAGCATTTTGTAGCTATTCCTCATATCTGTAGGGGCAGCAAGACCCTTTCCTACCCTTCCTTATCCTATTTTCACTTTCTTCTGCTCTTTCTTCTGAATGAAATTGTTTAGCTGGGAAATTCACTAACAAGTCTCTTCATAATCAAGGTCATTTATAAGACGAGGTGGAAATTAGGTTCAGGACTGACTTCCAGCAGAGAGCTTTTTTGCTGTGGTATGGCTTCTCCCATAGAATAATGACTCCTTGGAAAAATGTTCTGCAGAAACAGCGTTCATCCCTGGAATTACTGCGAAGGAGAAGAAACAGATGCTGTATCACAAACTGGCACCCTCTTCTGCACCGTTGTGAAGTACAACCAGTTTTTCGCTAATCTCATCACCTGATAAGCCAGATTTTAGGAATCAGAGGGAGTATAAGCTCCCTCATGCAGATCATATTCAAATAAATCTGTTGAACTTTAATACCCCTATTGCTTAATCAGTGGGTCATTATACCGCGGACAGATAAGGATCTGAATGATCATATTGGCTGCAAACGGCAGAATTGCCACAGAGGGCAACAGGCATTTTACTTTCTTTTTTTTCTTGCTTTGAGTCTTTCTTGCCGAAGGAATGCATTATGGACGCATTTTATGCATCTCTTCTGTTGTTTTTTATTTGAAAGAAAATTGATTTATTAACAGGATGAGAAAGGAGGGTCATTAGATGAGTTGAAATGATTAAGGAACATATTTCTCCTAAGTGAATCATGCTTTAATTATAAAACAGCTAGTTCAAAATGACTAGTCACTTATCTCTTTCATTTAACTCTCTATTTTTATAGTCTCAGGAATACAATACTCAGAGATAACTGTACAGGTCATTTAACACATTTGAATATACGACAATAAAGTTTAATATGTACCTGAGCAGTCTGTCCAAATTTGCTTTTCCCTTTCCACATTTGCTAATATATTTTGTAGCACACAGATAAGTTTGATTTACCTATGAAAAACACATGCCAGATTTCAAAATAGGTTTTAAGTGTCACATAGTTTCACCTACTTCATAATGTCAGGTGAAAAGATGGTGAGACTCCCTTTCACTGCGGTTCAGGTGAGAGCCAGAGAGCAACAGACTCATCAGCTGGGTGTTTAATAGGTCTCTAATGGAAAGTGTTAGCTTTATGTAGCACTTAAACCTCAGCTTTCAGAAGTCCTGATCAGGCTGGACTACCAGAGAAGCCCCAGAGATTTTGGAAGCTCAGATCTCCCTGAGAAGCACAGGATCACAGGCTAAACTCGAGCCCCCAAAAAGTAATGCGTCTCAAACCAGGGAATGGCACGTTTTGAATTTGAATTATCAATTAGAGATGATTAACATTGCAATTAAAGCAGATTTTTTTAATGTAACAAGCAGAAGCCAGAGATATGATTAGTGGTTAGCATAAAATATTAGCAAAAAATTATTGATACATACAGATAACCGTTCATGCAGGCACTGTGTTTCTGGAAACAACTCCAGAATACCATAAAGTCCCTTCCTTTGTGCTGAAAAAGCATCAAGTATATATGAGCCACAGCTGAAAAATTTGTGTTAATGTGTTCTATAAACTCTAAGATATTCAACATTTCTATGTCACTTCTTTCAGACCTTTATTTACTCTGGGTATTTTCCCAATACCTACTCTGACTACTATTTGTTGCAAATTCAGCTGAATTTGTTCCAGTCCCATAACCAGCAAACAACAGATGTCTGTCTTCTTTCTAACAGCCTTTTATATTTTGGAAGGCTACTAGAGAATAAAATATTTTATGTATTAGAAGATTCATTTTGTCTAATTGCTGAATATGTCTCATAAGCTTGTCCCTGGAAAGAAAACTAATACAGATACTAATATAATTTGACCACAGTCCTTCTTCAAAGCCATTGCCTTCTTCATACAAGAGAGGGAATGTTAAAAAGAACTGTTAGTGCACTTATATCTATGTTTATTTTTATTTATATGTACACACTTTCAACAAGGAACTTGCAAAAACATAGTGCTGTAAAAGGAGCTCTCAACACAACCGACACAATCTGTCAGATAAACGATCACCAGCGACTACTTTGAGAGCTCTAAAAACTGAACATATTGGGAATTACAGACTTGTGTGATTCTGTTAAAAAACAAACAAACGAAAAACAGCTGAGAAAGCTCATATTCACATGTGATTTGAAGAAAACTAGAGTGCTCAGCATAGTTGGCAGCCTCTCATTTGCTGGTTTACAGCGAGTACGTTTAAAAATTCATGCTGCATTTACATGGGTCTGTTCTGGGAATATATTTCTAAGCTTCAGAGATCTACCAGAGAAGAATAATTTCCTCTTGTGGACAAATGATGAACCTTTCTGGATGGGTTTCCTGGCATCAAATTGCAGAGGGGGTGCATTTTAAAGCAAAGTAAGTTATTTGACTTAAATTGAATACAAATCTACCCATGCCTTTCATGCAACAGAAGAGAAACATCAGGAGTCTGCCAGACATCCAACAAAAGCATCTGTTTCCACCTCTTTTTTGTTAGGGGAGTTGTTTTAGGCACAATTTTATTGTCTTGTTATTATTGTATCAGCTGAAATCATAACAGAGGAAGGTTGTGTGAAGAAACTGGCCACAAGATAATGAATAATTAAGTTCCTAGCATACAATAATTCCTCTGCTGGTGTTCACAGAGGAAAATATTGATAAGAATAATGCAGTTTTATGGACCAGGAAATAAGCTGATTGCTCACAGAAGTAAATGCACCTGGAGAAAGGCAAAAAGCAGCTCTAATCTGAGAAGGCAGCAGAGGTGTAGTGAAAGACCTGGGAGCTAATCCTGTTGTAGCCAGCAGTTCCCATGAGCAGCAAGCCTATCCATTAGGGAACAAGCCAGAAATAAAAAGTTAGGTGGCCTACTTTCGGTGTTTGAGGTGAATGGAAGTGAAAATAGGGCATTTTCAAGGATATCTAAATAGCAAGTAGATTGACCAGGCATATTTACCTTTCCTTTGTTGCAGTTTCCTCAAATGGCACTGATTGAAGAGCCAGCCCTGGTGATAATCTCCTGCAAGTGAAGCAAGAATAATCCCCTCCAGCGCTGTTCTTTGTCACTATACTTTTCAAAAGAGCGTTGAGGAGGTTCTTTTTAACTTTTGAGAAAAGTAATTTTGCTAACCTAAACAGCTTAACACAGAATAACAGTATTTTTATATTTAACAGCAAGATAAATGGTTCCTTACAACAACTTTGGATTTCTTTAAAGAAGAAAATTTCATATTTTAAGGCTATTTTTTTCTAAGAAGCATTTTCATTGTGAAAGTATAGTAATTTTAAATAGATGAAAAGTTTGCATTCTCTCAAAAGAAAAGGAGATATTGAATTTTAGTTTAAGAATAATGGGGTTTTTTCCCCTTTTTTCCATTTTTCTTTCTGTTAAAAAATTAAGCAGAGCATTTTCAGTTTGTCTTGACTTGAGCTACTTTTATAGATGTTGGGTCTTTGCATAGCCAGTGAATTGAAAATTCTGTTCTTTTACTACCATATAAGTTTGAGTCAACAAGTTGGAAGTTCATTTTTCCAAGGTTACAGGGTAGAAGTCCTCTCCTTTAGACCTCTGACAATCTGAAAATATGAGAAAAATCTCCCAGCCCTGTTGGCAGCAATGGCCAGGAACTGAATAGTCCAAAATGTAAAGAATGAAACTGGATTCATTCTACCTCTTTCAGTTCAGTAGAAGGAGAAAGGAAGAGAAACAGCACAACAAACAGAAGTGCAATGATCTTGCAGAAGTTTCACATACTTTTTTCTCAGGGTACTGTATGAATTGCATCTGACCATCTCTGTGGACTGACTGACAGTTTCAAGGAGGATGAAGCCTGAAGGAATCTGAAAATTCAAAAGATTGTTTCTAGCCATATAATTTTACCACATCCTGACAAACAAGTACCAACAATCAGTCATATTTTAGTTTATTCAGATATTAGCTGCCCAGTCAATGATGAGTAGGTTAAATAATGCATATACTGTGATAAATTAATATTTTTAATATATTAGAAAAGACTGGCTGCTATTGACAAGACTAGATAATAGTGTTTCACCTCAAAATCACTGGAAAATCTACTTGTTCTCTGATGCTGATGGCAAAGGTGTGGCCCTAAATGCTATTGTAACTAACAAATTCACGATAAGATTTTGCCACCAATCTGATTTCATGTTTTTCTCCACACATATTGAGCAACCCCATTGTCTTGCCTGAGAACACAGGCTGTAGTTGTGACTAATTCTATCTTCTGAAGAGTTTAGAGATTAAGAATGGAAAGTTTTCCCTTGGCTTTAATGGAAATTATCTTGGAAAGATAATCCTGCACCAATGCCATCACTCTCCCTTGAGCCTGGAGTGAGGGAAGGTAACTGAGAACTTGGCCTATGAAGTATTAGCAGGAACTGAACAGGATTGAGTTTGGGAGGTTCTTTTATCCTTTTGCAAAAGTATAGTTGTCCTTTACAGACCTAAATCACCCAATTTCATTAAATAGATGTAAAGACCCAGCTGCTCTTTTGCCCTGTATAGCTACTTACACTAAGGCCAAACAAACCTGAGGTGGGTGGGGTTAAACTGCTTATTTCCAAATCCATTATTTTTTATTCTGTTTTTACCCTCACTTTGTGTATTTGTGGGGCTCTGTGCAAATGAAACGGGACATGCCTGATTATGTCCCAGCTCTGCAAACATACAGGCTTTTCTGCAGCTCCAGCACACCGTGGTGTGGTTATCTAAAGTCAAATATCTGTGCCACTGACTGCTGGCTAGGTGCCTTAGATAGCTAAAATAGTGGAAATTGTTTAACACCTACAACTTTCACCAAGGGTGACTGTCCTTATAATTAGACAAGCACTCTACTATAAGTGGGCTTATTTCAAACACCTTTCAGGAAATTTTTTTGTCATCTTCTTCCATTCCTTTCACAATGTCTTGGGGTGACTTTAT